>JANAVB010031417.1:9888771-10031271 GCA_029216955.1 Iris pallida | reverse complement strand
GGCACAACCGGGTCTCCTAAAAAAATCAATAATCTAATTAATAATTAATTATTCGCCTATAGGGGCTAAGTCGTAACTTAGCCTAGTTTTCCTAGTTGGGACCTACTTATGGCTCGACCTTCCTTGTCATGGCTGAAACACTAGTCAAGGCACACCTCGGCACTATCCGTGCCACGATTTCTAGTCGTCTGGTACTTCAAAACTCAACCATGGCCAAAGTCATCTACCGTAATAATTAACTAAATACTTATTTATAAAATTCTAAAAATCACCATTTAAATCAAATAAATAATAAAAAATAATTCAAAATTTTTGAGAAGGGGAGCTACACGACTGGAACGTCATTTTGGCGGGCCTACGATCCGACCCAATGGGCAAATTTGTGCATGGCCCCCTAGAATCCAACTTTGGACATACGGTTGGGTTCATATCGTCAAACCGGACCGGTAGACATATAGTTTCAAGACTTTAGCTATCAGCGATTTTATGCTAATGGAGAGGAGGGGGGATTTGGCGGGAAGTCTTTTTGGGGTAATTTTGTGCCAAATTATTTGATCCGGAAGCGAAGGAGGAAGATTCAAAACTGGAATTCTATTTGTACAGCATTAGGCAAATATAAAATGTTTTCTTATTTTAGTTACTAGTTATCCATGCAGTCCCTGATCACTCACTTTTTAAAAATTATTTCTAGTTTATATCGTCTAATAATATTTTTAAAATTTTAAAATTATTTCTAGTTTATATCATCCAGTAATATTTTTATTAGTTAAAGATATTTTATGGACACTAGTAAATTGATGTGCATTGTAAAATAAATGTTTTCTGTATTTCTTTCTGATATTATTAAAAAATAGTTTCAATATTTTAATATATTCTAATTAAAATTTGTTATATATCTGTTTATATTTTAACTAAGAGTTTTCAATATTTTTATTGCAGTTTGTTATAGATATATGCAAAGGGAAAAAAAAGAGCTTTCTAAATAGTAAATTTCAAAATTATTATTTTGAGTAATTTATTTATTATAAACACGACTCAATTTTGAACCATTTCCAAGGTCGCATTATGTTAGTAGATATTATTAATTAATGGAGGATTTACAAACTTTCTTAACTATTTGATATATCTTCTATCATTTAACCGGTCTTTCTTTATATTTTTATATTTTCGCATAATAATCACTCTTTTTTATTATATTAGTAATCCATGTGTCTTTGGCACTTTCCAATAATTCCATGTTTTAAAATTGCTTCTTAATCTTGTAATTATGACGCTTACTTTCTTTTGTAATATCAACACTTACGTGAGAAGAAAAAAAATTACTCCATTGTAATTGTTATATTTCTTGTTATGTCGAAAAAAAGTAATTGATCTGGACCTTCTTTATCCCTTTTTTTGTCACTAAAGATTGACAATGTTTTATTATATAGAACAGCGAAACGACATACTTTCCATCATCTTTGATCATCACTCGGCCCTCATTGGAAATATTTCACTCGATTACATCCATTATTATTCTAATCATCTCTAATATCCTACTATCGTACAACTTTTACTTTTCCTGAGTCACAAATCCTTGTACCCCATTCCAATTTGAATTGACATTTTAGTCCATCATCTCAAATGATTCCATTTACTTTTGCCTTCTCAATACACTGTTGACATTGCTTCTTTCTTGCCTTTCCTGTTTCTCGAGATCCCACTTGATTTTCTCCTATTCATGATCATAATTTGTACCTAGATTTTTCTCGTGCCCAAAATGATTTTTATCACCACAACATTCCAACCCTATCTCAGATCATATCTAGATAACTCTGATCATGTCGATAGTTTATCTTTGTACCTAGTGACCATGCCTAGAGTCCAATCGTGCTTGGTGACTTAAATTCTAAGTTTTGTTTAAGGTTAGGTGATTTTGATTGTACCCGGCTCTATCCTTGAAATTTCGAGAACGAAATTTTCTAAGTAGGGAAGATTGTGAAACCCAAATTTTTGTGATTTAATATTAGTGCTATATTATTATTATATTAATATTATTATTATTTTTGAGTGTTAAAATTATTTCAAAAATTAATTTATATGGATTTTTGGATTTGTGGACCAGACTCGAACCCAGACCCGAGTCCGAACCCAGACCTGAACCCTTCTCTCTTCCTATTAAATCTAATTAGTCTTGGGTTTATATATATATATATATATATATATATATATATATATATATATATATATATACATTTGGCACTTTGAGCTGGTCCAAATTGGACCAACGTTGCTCATTCAACCTATTCCCATTTAATTCCTATTCTTTCTCCCCAGCTCACGTTCACCCACCATTTCCCCACAACTACTCCTTCTTTCACTCCCACTCTCCCTTAATATTCTCACTCAAACAACCCACCACCACTACTCCAGAACAAAACTCCTCTACTCCCTCACCTAACTCTCATTCCCTCTTCTCTACACTCTCTGAGAACAGCAAACCCACTCCCCTCCTTCCCGAAGCCCCCTCACCCGCGGATCTGAGCGACTCCCGCGGCCCCGACCCTCCGGCGTCCGCCCCTGCGCCCGGCCGCGTCCGACCTCTCCGGCCAACCCCGTCGACCCGCGCGAACCCCAGCGCCCCGCGAGCCCGTCCGCCGAGCCCTAGCCGGCGCGTTCCCCTGTGCGGCACGACACTTCGCCGGCGCCCCAGCATCCCGGCACAGCTCCGGCCTCCCCGGCAGCGCCGGCTTCCCCGACTCCCCTGTGCGCCCCTCCCTGGCGCAGCAACCCCTCTGGCCAGCCCCGACTCCCCTGGCCAGCGCCCCTCTCTGGCTCCCCCGGCTTCCCCGGACCCGCGCGCGCTCTGTGCCCTAGCTCGCGGTTTCGGCGACCCCGGTTCCCAGCGCCTTTTCGGCGTTCCCGCAGCGTCTTTCCGTGCTTTCGCGGCATCGTCCAGCGCTGTCCAGCGCTGCGGTTGTTCCCGACTCGCGGTGCTCGTATTTCTTTCTATTATTAAATCATCTAAGAGCTCTAGCCGAGCAACCCGAGGTATAACCCCTGTCCCGTCCTATTTTTCATACAGTCTATTATGAGAATGGTCCCCGGTTCCCTCTTGGGAATTCGGTTTTAGCGACGTCGTATTTTCGGAACCTTCGGAAAGGTTCTGTTGGTTGTTTTGGATTTTCCGGAACTTTTCGAAAATGGGATTTCGATGTATTTTGGCTTCAGGATATTTCCGGTATTGTGCTGTAACATTTTTGGGTTGGAATCGGACTTCCGAAATTATTTCGGATCGTTCTGAGATAATCTGTGGATTGGTTGTGGATTATTATTATATATATATTTTGGGATTCCCTGTTTGGGATTTGCATGAAAGATTATCGGCATATTTCCCAGTTTTTGGGTTGACCAAAAATAGAGGAAATGCTGCCGGATTTTTCCGTAAATTCAATTATATTTTAAAAATGGTTTCAAAATGGATTTCGGAATATTATATTTAATATTTGGATTTTGGGCGACGACCGTATCGGTCAATGGGCCCCGGCTAAGTGCGAACGAAATCGGCTTCGCCCGGACGTTGAGGCATTAGCCTAGTTGAAGATTGGACCATATCTGAGACTCGATAAATAATTATTTTATCTTTATTTTTATCATTTAATTTTATTCATATTTAATTTATTTAAAGTTTAGGACTAACGGCAGTTTTTGTCTTATTTCAATTTATGTAAATAAATTGTAATGGGCATAAGCCCAGCTGGTTGTTGGTTCTGTAACAGTATTTTGGTAGCATAGGTTTTGGTTGTTGCTGATTTTGCGGGTTTTTGTAGCGTTCGAATAAATCGGATAAAAAGTATTTTCGTATAAAATTAACAAATGTTTTCTCACCTAAAATCTACAAGTTTTTATATTAATTAACGATCATGTATTTCTCACTAAATAAGAAATTAGTTTTATATTTATAATTATGAAAATACAAAGTTTTAATCAATTAATCTGGTATCGACGAGTTTTCCAAATTGAAAGTCTAAAACGATCTTTTCCCTCGTATTAAAATCAACGCACCGATAATCGTATTTCTTGTTTGTGTTTGGTTAAAAAAGAATTAAAATGGATTAGGACTCATTTAGAAATTTCAACTAGCGTAGCTAGATTGGTAACCCTGGAATCTGAGTCAATTTCTCGAATGTAGGAATTCGAGGACGATTCTGAAATTCCCGTCTCGAAGTCTTCATCCTCTCCAGTCAAATCCATTTTGAGGCAAGTATAGTTTGTGTTAGTTTTACAGTTATTTTAATAATCGTCTTATTGCAAGTTGTCACTCCCCGTTCCCAGAATGCGTATTTTAATACATATATTGCTTGAATGTATTTATTTAAGTATTTATCATGTAGTATCCTGTATTTAAATTCCTCTAGTTTTATGTTAATTAATTATCTGCTCTTTAATTTTCATGTTGATTTATTTCCTGCAATTTTATTACCTGTATTTTATTTCCTGCTTTAGTCTCACTTTCGGGTTGGCCTTGGATGACTCCCCGTAAACCCGGCCCATTAGCTCCCACCTACCACCCCCTTTGCTATTTAAAGCTCCCCTCTCCATTCTCTCTCCTCATTACTCATTCTCACCATTACTTCTTCTTCTTCCTCTCATCACTCTCCACCCACCAGCAGTAGCAGTAGGCAAGTGCAATTTTGCTTCTCCTTCATCCATTTTTATGGATCATTACTCTTCCTCTCAAGATTCTGAGAGAGTTTACTACTTGGCATTTTCGATTTCTATGGCTGGTTTTTCCTAGATCTAAGTTGCTATTCATGGGTTTTGACCTCCCAACTTAGCGTGTTTTCTGGCTGGGAACCTCATTTTCTGGCTTGGGACGAAGGCTGAGTCACGCACACGTTCTTACGTGGCTGCGTGAATTTTTAGTCACGCACACGTCTCTACGTGTCTGCGTGTATTTTCAGTCACGCTAACGTTCTCATGAGCGTGCGTGTATTTTCAGTCATGCTCACGTTCTCATGAGCGTGCGTGTATTTTTAGTCACGCACACGTCTCCACGTGTCTGCGTGTATTTTTAGTCACGCTAACGTTCTCATGAGCGTGCGTGTATTTTCAGTCACGCTCACGTTCTCATGAGCGTGCGTGTATTTTTAGTCACGCTAACGTTCTCATGAGCGTGCGTGTATTTTCAGTCACGCTCACGTTCTCATGCATGAGTGCGTGGATTCTTAGTCACGCACACGTCCACGAGTGCGTGCGTGGATTTCTTATCATTTCCCACACTCACACTGTGCATGCCAACATGAACCATTTTTCACGCTCACTCTGACTAGACTTGTTGGCGTAACTTTTGGCCTTAGCTTAGACTTGCTGGCGTGACTTTTAACCAGGGTGTTTTTATTTGTCCTATAATTATTCATTTAATGATGGCATGATAATTCTTATATTATATCCTTACGCCTTTTGGCGTGAACTTGATAAAATCATGACATGTTAATATTGTAAATATGGATTGTTGTGTAGAATGTGTCATGTGTCTTGATTGATCCATGGATACCCAGATTGACTGAAACTTAACTCTGAGGAGTTACAGACTCGACCCCATGTAATACTAATTGACTTTCATACCTTGATACCATTGATAATAATGGTTATCTTGACTATAATTGATCATGCGTTCCTAGTTGGAACTAAGAGACTGGCTAGTCGTCTTATTGAATGAAATGAATGAGACACGTTCATGTAATGAACTATTATACTCGATTAGCCGATCCCGAATATTGGCATACAGGCACATGCAGGTTTCAAATTATTTATTTATCTATTTTACAAAAACAGCATGTGTACTTTATGGTCAAGGCATGATTACTCCGTGGTTAGACTTGATTGTTGCATCACGCTATGTAAAACCTACAACCTAGCCGCACGGGTATTGTTGTAGAGTTGCGCATATCGTACCCCGTACAAAGGTACTCATTTGAATGACCATGATCCACGGCATGGAACTTCACTCAACGTAGAGACTATTAAGTTAAATAAAATAATGATGGCATGGAGAGAATGGATTCCCGAGTTCTTACATGGCAGCCCCCTTGGGACTATTAAGTGCCCGACGGGCAGGCTGGTTCCCACAGATACTGTAAATCTGTCACACGGGCAGGGAACGGTATCTACTTATATTATTGTACATGCTATAACGGCGGGCGTCCCGCTGGGACTCGTCTAACTACATGATTGGCACAATTGATTGATTGGATAGACTAGCCTTGCTTGCACATAGTAAGAACTGAGGAATCCCTAATTGCATAATTCCAGGATAACTTGGGACTCACAATAGCAAGCCGTAAGACTTGATTGGCCGTTCAAGATGATTTGTTTGTGTACTGTATCTACTCTGTTGCCTAACTGAGATGATCAGAATGTCAGGACATGACGGGTCAACTTCTGTCCTTGTTTGGTTGGGAGGTTGGTTCGAAGTGTCGTGATGTTATGTGAATCCTAGTGGGAAGCCGAGATCTATTATTATATTCTCTTACAACTGGTTTAATCCTTCATATCGTCCTTCCTTGTGGTACTTCTATTAGAGGTCTAACCTCTCTGGTTTTGCATGGCCAGATTTAGAGCCGGTCCTCGAGGACTCAGCTTACTTCTACCTCCAGGATGGTCAATACTAGGAGAATGATCGCAGGAGGACTCGAGTGGGTTTCCTTACTTCACTGCTCGTTTTGTCATTTACTCTATACTTAGCCGTTTGGCATCGACATGTTAGTCGGATCGTCTTGTACTTACTTTTGCATAATTGTAATTAAGTCAGACTGCAGCTGATAACAATTGTGTATATACTTGCTATACCATCTGGCTATGTTTTGTAAAGCCAGATCTCAAGAACATTTTGACTGAGCGTTTGGGATGCCTTACTGCTTTATTTTACATGTTCTCTATTTCTGTTTCTTGTTTTGAATGATTGAGACAATAGATGCGAAATGACCATAGTAAGACTTTCATGTAGTATGCACCCCCTCGTCTGGTTAGACAGCATTGATCGTATTATTCGGTATTCATCTACCCGTAATACGTAGCTGGCTGAGTCATTCCTCCGCTCTCCAGTATTCTGGTTCTGGGGCGTGACAAGGTTTTAGTGGTGGCCTACGCAGGTCTGATTTCAGACTTGTGGGGTGTTTTGATTTATAGGATGTCTAATCACGCGTGTTCCCCCTTGATCTCATGATTCATTATTCTTAACCCTTGCTTGACATTCCGGTATCCTTTGACTTCATTGATCCTTCATGTCCGGTTGTTTGATTGTTCTCTTGTCCCTTTTCTTAGGGACACTTCGACCGCATCGGTCAGAGCTGGACAACAACAACAACAGCAGGAGCAACATGGACAACCTGACCCGGTTGGTCAGCAACAAGGGCCAGTACTAACTCAGGAGGCTACCCAGGAAGAAGTGATAGTAGAACCAGCAGCTGGATCGCAGTATCCGGATATTCCACCACCACCGACAGTTCCACCTACCCAAGTGGACACACCAGCCCTTCTGGAGATCATGAGAGGAATGATGGCTACTCAGCAACATCAGATGTTGGCCCAACAGCGCATGCACACTCAGCTACAAGAGCAGAATGTGCTACTCAACCAAGGATTGCAGACAGTATTAGAAAGAGGGGCAAGGCCAGATTCAGGAGCATCAGCCAGGTTTTGCAAGTACAACCCCCGCCGTTTTGAGGGCACGGAGGATGCCATATCAGCAGATGCATGGCTTAAAGACATGGAGGCTATTCTGACAGCAGCTAAGGTACCGACAGAAGAACGTGTGGATCTAGTGAAGTTATTACTTCAGGATCTCGCACGTGATTGGTGGGAATCAGAGGAAGTGGGCATCAGACGTCCTGTGGCTTGGGACGATTTCACAGCAAGATTCAAGACCAAGTACTATGGAGTTGTGGCGCAGTTTGAGCTACAACAGAAGTTTATCAGCCTCAGGCAGGCTGGCAAGACTGTAGATGCTTATGCAGCGGAGTTCTGCAGATTGAGTAGATTCGCCCCAGAGATGGTAGCAACAGAGAGCCAGAGGGCCATGAGGTTTCAGTAAGGGTTTCATCTTGAACTATTGCAATTGATCGAGGGGCATAATTACCAGACTTTTGATGAGATATTGACGGTGACTCGAAGGCATGAAATCACCATTCAGAGGCTTGCAGCAAGGACTGGGGGTCAGAAGAGATCCCACAGTCAGATTGAAGGAGGAGGGGGAGCAGCACCCCGAACAACAGCACCATCCACTGGCATTCGTATCCACGATGTGGCGATACGAGGACCGGCACCACCACCCAGGCAACAGCAACAGCAACAGAGGAAGAACCAGCAACCCCCGGTGGGCTGCACTTATTGTGGAAAGATGGGGCACACTAGAGATGTGTGTCGGACATTGAATGGACTGTGTCTGATATGTGGAAATCCAGACCATCGGGTTACCACATGTCCCATGAATTCGAGGTCAGGAGGACCAGGGCAGCAGTTTCCTGCTCTGCCAGCACCAGGGACAGGCCAGTATCGAGGACCAGCAGTGGCAGTAAGGCCACTGGCACAGCGTCCGCAGGCTCAGATGTTTCGACAGCAGGGGCCGCCGATGCAGCAACACCAGCATAGGCCACCCCAGCATCATCAAGGCAGGGCCAGCAGCAGTACCAGGCTAGGCCGCAGCATGGAAACCAGCAAGGAGGTCGAGGGCAGGCATTCACTTTATCGTTGGAAGAGGCATTGGCATCGGGAGATGTTGTGGCAGGTAACATTCTCGTCGCCTCATATCCCGCAGTAGCATTGTTTGATTCGGGAGCATCCCATTCATTTATATCTGCACAATTTGCGACACGACTAGGAATGGAGTTTGAGGCATTGCCAGGGAGGTTGAATATACTCACTGGTAATGGGCTCGTAGGGGTTAGTAGAGTATTCTAGCGTGTAGTGTTGTAGTTTGCGGGCATTCCTTACCCGCCCGGTTGATAGAATTTTTTGTTAGAAATTTCGACGTTATCTTAGGCATGGACTGGCTGAAAGACAGTCATGCGACAATAGATTGTCGTAGAGGGAGTGTATCTTTTGATATTCCAGGCATGGAGCGGTTCACCTTAGTCAGATCAGAGGCAACTCAGCAGGAGCAGGGAGTAGTAGCGGCAATGGAAGAAGTTCAGATCCCGAAGGTAGTTGAAGAATTTCTGGACGTATTTCCCGAAGAACTTCCAGGTCTACCACCGGTTAGGGATATTGAGTTCAGTATAGAATTGGCACCAGGAACTAAACCGATATCAGATCAGGTTTACAGAATGGCGGATTCAGAGCAGGCCAAGGTATATCAACATATAGAGGAACTGAAGGAGAAGAAGTTCATCCAAGCTAGCGTGTCACCATGGGCAGCACCAGTGGTACTTGTGGGGAAGAAGGATGGGTCATCCAGATTGTGCATTGACTACAGGAAGCTTAACGCGGCAACAGTGAAGAACAAGTACCCATTACCCAGGATCGACGACTTATTTGATCAGTTGAGCAAAGCTAGAGTTTTCTCCAAGATAGATCTTCGTTCAGGGTACCATCAGGTGAGGGTTCGGAAGGAAGATATTCCCAAGACAACGTTCAGGTCGAAGTATGGGGATTATGAATTCTTAGTAATGCCGTTTGGTTTGACCAATGCTCCAGCAATATTCATGGATTTGATGAATCGCATCTTTATGCCATACTTAGATCAGTTTGTCGTTGTGTTTCTTGACGACATTCTCGTATATTCTGCCAGTGAAGAGGAGCATGAAGACCACCTCAGGAAAGTGTTGCAGTTCTGAGAGAGAACCAGTTGTATGCCAAGCTCAGTAAGTGTGAGTTTTGGTCGGATCACATTTCATTTTTGGGTCATATCATCTCAGGAGCTGGAGTAGCAATAGATCCCAAGAAGGTAGAAGCAGTAGAGAGTTGGCCAGTACCCAAGATCGTAGCAAATGTGCGAAGTTTCTTGGGATTAGCAGGATATTACAGGAGGTTTGTGTCAGACTTTGCAAGGCTTTCAGCACCCATGACCCGCTTGACCCGGAAGGATGTACCATTTGTTTGGTCGGCAGAATGTCAGGCATCATTCGAGACTTTGAAGCAGAAGTTGATATCAGCACCTATTCTTACATTACCAGTTGGACCCGGAGGTTTTACAGTATATTGTGATGCGTCAGGTAAAGGACTTGGATGTGTCCTTATGCAGCATGGGAAGGTGATAGCATATGCATCTAGGTAACTTCGGGACCACGAGAAGAATTACCCAACTCATGATTTGGAGTTAACAGCAGTAGTGTTTGCTCTGAAGCTATGGAGGCATTACTTATATGGTGACCGAGTGGAGATGTACACAGATCATAAAAGTTTGAAGTACATCTTTACTCAGAAGGAGCTGAACATGAGGCAGAGAAGATGGTTGGAGTTTTTAAGGATTATGACGTGGAGCTTCAGTATCATCCAGGCAAGGCTAATGTGGTAGCAGACGCTCTCAGTAGAAGAGGCGGCGCATTTATGTTGACAACACAGAAGCATATCTTAGAAGACCTTCAGGAGATGGGCATCGAAGTTATACTTCCTAGTGATATAGGAGTTCTAACAAGTCTGCAAGTTCAACCCGACTTGGTAGGCAGGATCAAGGCAGCTCAGGCACAGGACCCAAGGATTCAGAAGCTTAGGGCAGAATGTGAGTCAGGACTCAGAAAGGAGATGAGAATTCATGAAGATGGTACGCTTAGGTTTGGATCACGTCTATGTGTGCCTAGTGGAGATATCAGACAGGAGGTTATGGCAGAAGCTCACAGTTCTCAGTATTCTATTCACCCAGGAGGGACCAAGATGTACCAAGATATCAAGCAGCATTTCTGGTGGAACGGAATGAAGAGGGAGATAGCTAGATTTGTTTCCCGTTGCTTGGTATGTCAGCAAGTGAAGGCAGAACAGCAGAGGCCAGCTGGGTTATTACAACCGCTTCCTATCCCGGAATGGAAGTGGGAACACATCACAATGGACTTTGTGACCGGTTTACCGAGATCACCAAGTGGTAAGGACGTTATTTGGGTAATAGTGGATCGACTTACGAAGGTAGCACACTTTCTTCCTTTCAGAGTAGGGCAATCTACAGAAAAGTTGGCAGAGTTGTATATGCAACAGATAGTCAGGCAGCATGGAGTCCCTGTCAGTATTGTGTCGGATCGAGATACCCGCTTTATATCACATTTCTGGAAGAGCTTACATCACAGTCTGGGTACCAAGTTAAGATTTAGCACGGCTTACCATCCGCAGACGGATGGGCAATCAGAGAGAACGATTCAGACTTTAGAAGACATGTTGCGAGCTTGCACTCTAGATTTTGGAGGGTCCTGGGAAAGTCACCTGCACTTGGTCGAGTTCTCATACAACAATAGTTATCAAGCCAGTATCCAGATGGCGCCGTTTGAAGCATTATATGGTAAGAAGTGTCGGTCACCGCTTGCATGGGATGATATCGGGGAGAGGAAGATACTAGGCCCGGAAATGATTGTTCAGACGGTTGAAGTGGTTAAGGGAATTAGAGAGCGACTTTGAGTTGCGCAGGATCGGCATCGGCATCGTCATTGGGCGGACCAGCATCGTAGGCCGTTAGAGTTCTCCGTTAGGGACCACGTATTCTTGTGGATCTCACCTACTCGTGGGGTCATTAGATTTGGCGTTCGCAGAAAATTGAGTCCGCGGTACGTGGGCCCATTTGTTATCTTTGATCGGATAGGCGATGTTGCTTATCGTTTATCCCTCCCGCCTTCGTTACGAGAGGTGCATGACGTGTTTCATATGTCTCAATTACGTAGGTATGTATCGGACCCAAGCCATATCCTCGATCATTCGGAGCTGGTTGTTGGTACCAACCTGTCTTACGAGGAACAACCTGTGTCCATTTTGGACCGAAGAGAGAAGATACTCAAGAACCGAACAATTAGTCTTGTCCGTGTTGCTTGGGGTCATCACTCATTGGGAGAGTCAACTTGGAAACGTGAGGATGATATCCGATCACGGTATCCACACCTGTTTGACTCACAAGGTATATCTCTTTATGTATACCTTGATTGTCCTGATTCTTCATGCTTATCACCTTATGGGTAGAGCTATTTGATATCGTAGAATGATGAATTTACATATATGGTACTTGCTTTTGATATGGTAGAAATGATTGCTTGCTCACTAGAATTGCTTGTATTAGTTTAACTCCGATATTTCTACCTGCTTGGATTTGAATTCCGAGGACGGAATTTTTCTAAGGTGGGTAGAGATGTCACTCCCCGTTCCCAGAATGCGTATTTTAATACGTATATTGCTTGAATGTATTTATTTAAGTATTTATCATGTAGTATCATGTATTTAAATTCCTCTAGTTTTATGTTAATTAATTATCTGCTCTTTAATTTTTATGTTGATTTATTTCCTGCAATTTTATTACCTGTATTTTATTTTCTGCTTTAGTCTCACTTTCGGGTTGGCCTTGGATGACTCCCCGTAAACCCAGCCCATTAGCTCCCACCTACCACCCCCTTTGCTATTTAAAGCTCCCCTCTCCACTCTCTCTCCTCATTACTCATTCTCACCATTACTTCTTCTTCTTCCTCTCATCACTCTCCACCCACCAGCAGTAGCAGTAGGCAAGTGCAATCTTGCTTCTCCTTCATCCATTTTTATGGATCATTACTCTTCCTCTCAAGATTCTGAGAGAGTTTACTACTTGGCATTTTCGATTTCTATGGCTGGTTTTTCCTAGATCTAAGTTGCTATTCATGGGTTTTGACCTCCCAACTTAGCGTGTTTTCTGGCTGGGAACCTCATTTTCTGGCTTGGGACGAAGGCTGAGTCACGCACACGTTCTTACGTGGCTGCGTGGATTTTTAGTCACGTACACGTCTATACGTGTCTGCGTGTATTTTCAGTCAC
This sequence comes from Iris pallida, assembly GCA_029216955.1. NCBI lineage: Eukaryota > Viridiplantae > Streptophyta > Magnoliopsida > Asparagales > Iridaceae > Iris > Iris pallida. The sequence goes on along the minus strand of JANAVB010031417.1, from coordinate 10,018,320 downwards.
GCTAACGTTCTCATGAGCGTGCGTGTATTTTCAGTCACGCTCACGTTCTCATGAGCGTGCGTGTATTTTTAGTTACGCACACGTCTCTACGTGTCTGCGTGTATTTTCAGTCACGCTAACGTTCTCATGAGCGTGCGTGTATTTTCAGTCACGCTCACGTTCTCATGAGCGTGCGTGTATTTTCAGTCACGCTCACGTTCTCATGAGCGTGCGTGTATTTTCAGTCACGCTCACGTTCTCATGAGCGTGCATGTATTTTTAGTCACGCACACATCCATGAGCGTACGTGTATTTTTAGTCACGCACACATCCATGAGCGTGCGTGTATTTTTAGTCACGCACACATCCATGAGCGTGCGTGTATTTTTAGTCACGCACACATCCATGAGCGTGCGTGTATTTTTAGTCACGCACACATCCATGAGTGCGTGGATTCTTAGTCACGCACACGTCCACGAGTGCGTGCGTGGATTTCTTATCATTTTCCACACTCACACTGTGCATGCCAACATGAACCATTTTTCACGCTCACTCTGACTAGACTTGTTGGCGTGACTTTTGGCCTTAGCTTAGACTTGCTGGCGTGACTTTTAACCAGGGTGTTTTTATTTGTCCTATAATTATTCATTTAATGATGGCATGATAATTCTTATATTATATCCTTACGCCTTTTGGCGTGAACTTGATAAAATCATGACATGTTAATATTGTAAATATGGATTGTTGTGTAGAATGTGTCATGTGTCTTGATTGACCCATGGATACCCAGATTGACTGGAACTTAACTCTGAGGAGTTACAGACTCGACCCCATGTAATACTAATTGACTTTCATGCCTTGATACCATTGATAATAATGGTTATCTTCACTATAATTGATCATGCGTTCCTAGTTGGAACTAAGAGACTGGCTAGTCGTCTTATTGAATGAAATGAATGAGACACGTTCATGTAATGAACTATTATACTCGATTAGCCGATCCCGAATATTGGCATACAGGCACATGCAGGTTTCAAATTATTTATTTATCTATTTTACAAAAACAGCATGTGTACTTTATGGTCAAGGCATGATTACTCCGTGGTTAGACTTGATTGTTGTATCACGCTATGTAAAACCTACAACCTAGCCGCACGGGTATCGTTGTAGAGTTGCGCATATCGTACCCCGTACAAAGGTACTCATTTGAATGACCATGATCCACGGCATGGAACTTCACTCAACGTAGAGACTATTAAGTTAAATAAAATAATGATGGCATGGAGAGAATGGATTTCCGAGTTCTTACATGGCAGCCCCCTTGGGACTATTAAGTGCCCGACGGGCCGGCTGGTTCCCACAGATACTGTAAATCTGTCACACGGGCAGGAAACGGTATCTGCTTATATTATTGTACATGCTATAACGGCGGACGTCCCGCTGGGACTCGTCTAACTACATGATTGGCGCAATTGATTGATTGGATAGACTAGCCTTGCTTGCACATAGTAAGAACTGAGGAATCCCTAATTGCATAATTCTAGGATAACTTGGGACTCACAATAGCAAGCCGTAAGAGTTGATTAGCCGTTCAAGATGATTTGTTTGTGTACTGTATCTACTCTGTTGCCTAACTGAGATGATCAGAATGTCAGGACATGACGGGCCAACTTCTGTCCTTGTTTGGTTGGGAGGTTGGTTCGAAGTGTCGTGATGTTATGTGAATCCTAGTGGGAAGCCGAGATCTATTATTATATTCTCTTACAACTGGTTTAATCCTTCATATCGTCCTTCCTTGTGGTACTTGCTATTAGAGGTCTAACCTCTCTGGTTTTGCATGGCCAGATTTAGAGCCGGTCCCCGAGGACTCAGCTTACTTCTACCTCCAGGATGGTCAATACTAGGGGAATGATCGCAGGAGGACTCGAGTGGGTTTCCTTACTTCACTGCTCGTTTTGTCATTTACTCTATACTTAGCCGTTTGGCACCGACATGTTAGTCGGATCGTCATGTACTTACTTTTGCATAATTGTAATTAAGTCAGACTGTAGCTGATAACAATTGTGTATATACTTGCTATACCATCTGGCTATGTTTTGTAAAGCCAGATCTCAAGAACATTTTGACTGAGCGTTTGGGATGCCTTACTGCTTTATCTTACATGTTCTCTATTTCTGTTTCTTGTTTTGAATGATTGAGACAATAGATGCGAAATGACCATAGTAAGACTTTCATGTAGTATGCACCCCCTCGTCTGCTACGTGCCGGCTCACAACAGCAGTATGAAGAATTCAACCCCTCGAGTAGGGCGCATCATCCATGCGCCTCCGTCAGCAATCTCCACGTGGCGTCCCCACGCACCGGCGCATCCTACATATGCGCGCATGAGCAGCCAACCTGCCCAGCTATAAATAGAGGAATCATTCCCTCCTTCCACACACACAGACAGATACGAACAAACATACCACCCGAGAGGCAGATACAGACATTCAACGTCTTCCTCCTCTCAGCAAGCTCCAGCACCCAGAGCAATCTACACCTTCAGAGAACCGATAACCGTCGTCAGCCCGTCAACGGAGTCAACGCATTACCACTCGCTCCATTGGCAGTAGGAACCCAGATTAAACAAAAGTGTACTCCTAGGACTACATCTAAGTCCTATATTGTAACACTGTTATGTTTGTATTAAAGTTTTCAATCAAACAATTTTAATAGCAAACAAGCTGGCGACTCTGCTGGGGACCTCTTTCTCTTCCTCCGAGAAAGCCGTGTCACAGGCTGACGACGTGAAGGTGGGCTCCTCCCACAAGACGCTGGTCGTGCGCCTCAATCAACAGGCGTACGAGGAGTTCATTTCTGAAGGAAGTGCGAGTCCTTCGAAGCGGCTACTGAAGCCGAAGAAGATCCGCCGTGTCTGGGTGCGCAAGGTCGACGCCTCGGGCACCACCACTGAAGGGAATGCGCCAATCCAGCCCTCCCTTCCTGCTGACGTTCTCAGCAACCAAGGTGCGCCCGCTGATGCAGCGCATCTCTCGGGGAAGCGTGCGGTAGACCACGTTCCCCAGCCATCTCCCTCTCAGGCGAGGAAGATGCGTCGACGGAGCAGGGGCGCAGCCAATGCCCCGCGCATTACCTCTGATGCGCCACAAAAAGTCTCTGTCTTTGACAGACTCACTCGCTGTAATGGCGAGAAGAATTTGGATGCTGAGTACTATGCGCCCCAGCGGGCTAGTACAAAGAAATCCAAGGCGGCACGGGCCATGCGCCACAAACGTGCTATGCCAGCAGCAGGTTAGAGGCACGCGTTCACAATCACGCGCGCTGCCGATGGCAAGCTGTACAAGGTCGAATCAGGTGCCTCTGCACCAAAAACGAGTCGACCTTCAAAGTCCCCATCTCACTTGGGCGCATCTACTGCGTGCACAACCAAGTCGAGTGAGGCAAATTAAGTGGTCTTGAACTCCCGCGCCTCCTCTGGTTGTGCGTTTAAGGTCCGTTCAAGTCACTTCAAATGTTGTGGTTCCTCCACTACTGATCATGATGCCTGCTTGGTATTAGATCAGGAGGCGCAGCACTCACCTGTCCACCCTGGCGTTTGGCCTTGCCATGCGCCTGAAGGGGGTGTGAAGGTAGCACTCTCCTCCAACGACCTGCGTAACGTGATCACTCACAAGCGCCGGTCAGGAGAGTCGACCAACAGGCACGATGCGCCTCTCACGGGGCATACTTGTGCGGTGGTCACCATCAACTGTTGTTACAAAGCAGCAGTACCACCAAGGCAGTCAGTCTTCCAGCGGCTGCAATCATCCACACCCCTCCGACATCGCCTCGGGATGAAGGTGTCAACAGAAGAGGAGCCAAAGGTTGCTTCATGCAACGTGACCTCCAACTCCTCCTCAGTCCGGAAGACGACTGGCAATCCCTCGTCTTCATCCAAAAGCCAGCCAAGGAAAACCAAGGCAGCTGTCTCGACCTCTGGAGTATTCGAAGGCACTCGGTCGAGGAAGAAGTTCTTGGAGGAAACTGGGGGTAGTCAGACCCTTGTTGAACCTCCTTCCGAAGACGAAGATGTCCAAAGCACAGCTGCGGCGGATCTTCGTCCTCAAGGCGAAGTCAGCCTCCCAAAAGCCCCTCAAAACGAGGATGTCCCCCAGGACACAACTGGGGGTAGAGACGAAGAGGCCCTTCAAGACGGAGCTGAGGGCAATCAGGCCCATGCAGATGCGCACGTCGAGAATGACCTCCAGAATGTGGCTGGGGGTGGCCAAGGTGGAACACCAGGAGAGGTGACTCCCCCACATGAAAGTGAGGCCGAGAGCGAAGCCTCAACCAATCCATCTACTCCCGGCCGTGTCAGGACAGTATACGTGACTGGGGGTGATTCCGAGTCTGATGCGCCGCCGCAAGACATTGTCCAGCGCATAGACTCGTTAGAGGGAGGACTCAAAACCCTCTCTGCCTCTATGCAAGCACTAACTCAAGCAGTGTTTGATATACGGTCGGCCTTGACCAGAACACCTTCAACCGGTCCCGACCCAGGAGCCAATGGGGAGTCGAGTGTACCCCTTCAACGGGCACCCTCAGATACAGAAGCACCCCGGACGTCGGAACCCTCAAACGCTCCACTCCAGATAGTGCCACCTTCCCCGACTCCTAGCTCCACGGAGGATGTGGTCGAAATGATCAAGGACTTGCGGGAGCACTTCGAGTCCAAGAACAGGCAAGAGGAGCGCCAGAAGATGGGCATTCCCCAGCCTTATCCCCTCGAGTGGAACAAGGTGGTTTATCCTCCAAAATATAAACCACAAACACTCACGCCGTACGACGGGAAGGACTCTCCGCGTCGGTACTTGACATATTTCCAGTCACAGACGGGGCATCTTCCAAAGGAGGACGCGCTCCTCACCAGCATCTTTGTTGGGACTCTAAAAGGGGTGGCGTATGACTGGTACTGCAGCCTCCCTGACAATTCTATATCGTCCTTCGACGACTTGACGCGCCTCTTCGTCGATCGCTTCTACGACGGCGGGAAGGATATGACGATGGCATCTCTCATAGAGATACGCCAGAAGGAGAAAGAAACGGTTCGGGTGTTCATCGAACGCTTTCGACAGGCCTGCTTCAGGCTACCTCCAGGCATGCCAGAACATGCGCTCCTCTCCTCTTGCAGCATGAACATGCTGCCCGCAGTGAAGCTCTGGCTCAACTCTACTCCCCCTCCCGATTGGAGCTCCCTCATCATCGAGGCTGAAGCCACAGAAAAGAAGGCGGCCAATGCACGTCTTCTGGGTGTCAGCTTCCCCGCCTTTGATGATAAGGGGAAAAGGTCTGCAGCCAACAACTCCGGACGAGAAGCAAAGGGAAAACAGGCATTGACGGTTAATGCCTCGAAAGGCGCATCTGCGCCTACTCAGAAGCCTCCACTGGCACCGAGACCCAAGGAGGTGTATTCATTCAATGACGAAGACACCCTGCAACTCTTTGAAATACTGAAGCAGGGTGACAAGATCAAGCTCCCGGACCCAAAGCGGCCCGATGAAGTCGGGAAAGTGGACAACCCGAGGTACTGTCACTACCATCGGTTTGTCGGACACCCGACCAAGGACTGCTACGTCCTCAAGAATTACATCCAGCGCATGATCAATGCCGATGTAATCTCCGTCGGCTATGAAGAGAAGACGGTGTCAGCCAATGTGGTGTCACTTCAGTTCGGCACCTTGCCGCCGACCACCACACAAGATGGTGTCGTCCCCATCCCTAAGGCGACAATGGAGGTGGTGAACTTGCCACCTACCCGTGACAATGCGAGTGGACTCGTCCCACTCACCACATCTCGGGGAGAGGTCCTCTGGGTTCACCCCGACCTCGTCTCCGAGGTGACTCAACCGGAGGTACGCTCTACCTCCAAATCAAAAGGCAGGAAGATCAAGTCTTGCCGCACGGTCTCTTCTTCAACGGAAGAGGCACTTCCAGTGCAGACGCGTGCACAACAGAACGCTCAGCCCGGTGAAGCTGCCGCCGAGGTGGTGCCTCCTGGCACCATCCCTGAGGAGGGCCCGTCTAAACCCTCAGCAGCCAATAAACAGAAGCAGGTGGAGGCTCGTTTCGACAGACCTCTACGGAAGGAGAATGCTTCGGGGCTAGCCAAGCCCCACAACTTTGACATACTGGCACAACTGGCCAGTACTCCTGCACGCCTGTCTTTGTTTGAGCTCCTGCGTCTTTCTAAAGACTCCCGAGAAGCTCTCTGCGAAGCTCTGAAGGACGCTGAATCCTTTCTCAGTCAGGTCAAGCAGCCTGAAGACCTCCCAACTACTTGTGCGCACTGTCATTGTGCGGATGAAGTTATCCCAAACATAACTTTCACCCAACAAGACATGCTGCTCAAGCACCACCGACATAACCGACCGCTGTATTACACAGGGTACATCGGTTCAGTCAAGGTGAGCCGAATTCAGATCGATCCGGGGTCTTCCCTCAGTATCATCCCGAAGGCGATGCTATCAAAACTGGGGATCCCAATGCATCGGCTGGCGCCCTCCAACACAACCATCAGTGGCTTCAACGCTAGCAAAAGCGAGCCACTAGGCAAGATCCGACTGAAGTGTCACATCGGCAACCTCAAAACTGAGGTGACCTGTTATGTGGTGGATGTCGAGGTCAACTACAACATCCTGCTCGGCCGACCGTAGCTACATGAGTACATGGTGGTGCCTTCCACGTTCCACCAATGCATGAAATATGTATCCACCAACGGCGTCATCCGGACGGAGTTCGCAGACATCGATCCTTTCAAAGGGATTGAAGCCTACTTCACCGATTCTGACTTGTACAAGCCACTTGACGAGGAGGAAGCCAACGATGCTGATGATGAGGCAGAGACGGCAACTGAGCCGGACACGGAGCCTGAGATGACTCCAGACGCCCCTTTGAAGATCCGACTGAAGGGCAAACCACCCCAGAAGGTGCCTCCAATGAGCATCAAACTATCAGGGAAAGCCCCGACTCCTGAGGCTCCCCTGAAGATACGCCTCAAGGGAAAACCGCCTCAAACGTCGGCTCCCCTGGTGGCAAAATTACAGGGGAAAGCACCACTCACAGGAGGCGCAGTTGAGGCACCTCTGAAGGTGCGTCTCAAGGGCAAGCCCCCGCAGTCATCCAAGACGTCAGAGAGGGCTCACATAACCCTCTCGGACCCCAAGATCAAAGCTGTGGTGGACTCTCCTGATCCAGCCCCAGTACTTACAGATGAGGAGCTTGGCGAATATATCTCTGCTGATGTAGATGCACCCTCTTAGACAATGTAATCCCACGGGATAAAATCTCGTACTTCATCAATAATAGAGTGTCTTTTAATTGTTCTTGTCTTCCACATTGGAATGCCATGTATACATTAGATAACGCTCTACGGTCGTTGCAAACACAAATAACGACCATCCATAATGTAAATCGAGTAGTTCCGTCTCAAGGAGTCTGTTTCATAGCCCCTCCACGAAGCCGAGACGAAGGATCCATCATTTTGGGCAAAGTCGAGCGTCATCTAGACCTCCCGCCACTCGAGCCAGAACCTGATACCGGCAGAGTACAAGTCTATCGGTACACGGATACGGCAAAGCACATTATCCAAAAGATGGGCTACGACCTAAAAAGCAACAAAGGCCTAAACTACGACAAGGGTCGACGTCTCCCTCTCCGGCTTCCAACACCCAAAGGAAAGCCGCAGGACTACTACAACAAGACTCGACGGGGGGTAGGCTATGTCACGCCGCCATCAACTCCGGAGAGTTCAGATGCAGAAGACGTAGAACATTCCCACTCGTCCGAAGCATCGACTTGGGATTCCGATACCAGTATCGGATCAGTCTTCAGAAAAGTGCTGTCAGCTAACATGACGTCAGCACAACCTCAAAAAGGTGAAGGCGAAGACCAAGCGCCGGAACCCTTCGAAGAAGAACCCTGGGCTCAACGCCTAGGAGAACAATGGGAGTCTCGTTTTGAGTTACGTGAACCTCCCACCGAAGACGAAGTCGAACAGATCGACCTTGGGGACGGATCTTCTTCCAAACCCATCTTCATCAGCAAAAGCCTAGAAGGAGAAGACCGAGAGTCTCTAATCCAGCTGGCTAAAGAGTATATCGACGTCTTTGCTTGGAGCTACGAAGATATGCCGGGACTCGATCCACAGATCGCAATGCATAGGTTGAACATCTTACCTGATGCCAAACCTATCAAACAACAACAGCGACGTTTCCGTCCGGACATCATGAATGCCATCGATCAGGAGGTGGACAAACTCCTGACCAGCGGCTTCATCCGTGAGGAACAACACCCAGATTGGGTAGCCAACGTCGTACCTGTCACCAAGAAGAATGGGAAGATACGAGTCTGTATTGACTTCAGGGACCTCAACTCTGCTTGCTCGAAGGACGAATTCCCGCTTCCAATCACCGATGTGATGATCGACAACACATGTGGCTTTGAACGCATGTCCTTCATGGACGGGTATTCAGGCTACAATCAAATCAAGATGTTCCCCGATGACGCAAAACACACGTCATTCAGGACTCCGAAGGGTGTTTTCTGCTACACAGTGATGCCTTTCGGCTTGAAGAACGCCGGTGCAACATACCAACGAGCTATGAGCACCATCTTCCGTCAACATCTCCGCAAGACAGTCGAATGCTATGTTGACGACATCGCAGTCAAGAGCCGCCTCAAAGGAGATCACCTACAGGATCTGAAGACGGTCTTCGATCTCATGCGGGTACATCAACTCAAAATGAACCCCACTAAATCCTTCTTGGGGGTTTCTAGCGGCAAATTCTTGGGCTTTGTCATCACGGCGAAAGACATTCATGTTGATCCCGAGAAGACCAAAGCCATCCTCAACATGGACCCTCCGAAGAATCTTCGAGAACTTCGGGGCTTACAGGGACGTCTGGCATACATCCGGAGGTTCATAGCAAACCTCTCCGGTAAATGTCAACCCTTTACTCAGCTCATGAAGAAGGGAGTCTCCTATGTCTGGACAGAGGAGTGCCAAAAGGCTTTCGACGACATCAAAGCCTACTTGACGAGCCCACCAGTCCTGGTGGCACCTGTCGTCGGCAAACCATTTCTCCTCTACGTCCGTGCCATGGATCATTCCCTTAGCGCTCTGCTGGCTCAAAACAGCGATACGGGCTATGAGCAAGCAATCTACTACCTCAGTCGAACGCTCATCGGGGCCGAACACCGGTACAACCCCGTTTGAAAAGGAGTACTTGGCTTTGGTGTTTGCCATCCAGAAGATTCGTCATTATGTCTCAGGCCAGACAATTTATGTCATTTCCCGAGTCAATCCGCTCAGAGTCCTTATGACGAAGCCAGGTTCATTGAACTCCTGGCTAGCCACATGGGCGATCTTGTTAACACCGTATAATATGGTGTTTGTCCCGCAAAAAGCTGTTAAAGGTCAAGCCCTGGCTGACTTTTTGGCTGCACACCCCATCCCAGAATCCTCAAAACTCTATGAAGACATCCCGGATGAGGTCTAAGAATCCAACGTCACCGAAGGAAGCTCCGTTTGGCGGATGTTTTTCGATGGCGCTTCAAGAACAGGCCCCAAAGGCCAAATCATCGCAAGAGTGGGGGTAGTCTTGGTCTCTCCCAATCAGTTGGTCATCCAGCGTGCTTACTCCCTTTCGAAGCCGTGCTCCAACAATGTTGCCGAGTACAACGCACTCATCATGGGACTCCAGCTCGCACAACAGCTGGGGGTGGACCATCTGGAAGCCTACGGTGACTCAAAACTCGTCGTGAACCAGATTCGGGGGCAGTACGAGGTTCGTCATGAAGATCTGATCCCTTACCATGAGGTTGCATTGAACATCATTTCAACCTTCACCGGGTTCTTCATCGAACACGTACCTCGTCTACAAAACTTGGAGGCTGACGCTCTGGCTGGCCTCGCAGCCTCATTGGCAGCGCCCTTTGGGACCCAACACTATGTCACGGTAACTGGCCGAGACTTGGTTTGTCCTAGGAACAACCTATGCTTACGAGTGGCTCACGCCATGTCGACGAACACTGGTGTTAATGTCCGAGACTGGAGGTTCCCGTTCATCGACTTCGCTGTCTACGGAATCCTTCCAGAGGACCCGAAGGAAGCCGTCTCAGTCAGGAGACGCTCTCTTCGATTCTACTACGACACAGCTACCAAAACGCTGTACCGACGCTCCTTCGATGGGCTCCTCCTTCAATGCCTGTCCAACGAAGAAGCAGTCGAAGCTCTTCGAGAAGCTCATGACGGAACTTGCGGAGCTCATCAGCCCGGTCCTAAGTTGCAGGATCGACTGCGACGTATGGGCTACTACTGGCCAACCATGGTCGCCGACGCTGTTGAATATGCTAAAAAATGTCATGCATGCCAACTTCATGCAGACTTCATACATACACCGTCTGAACCACTACATCCTACAGTCGCCTCCTGGCCCTTTGAAGCCTGGGGTATGGACATTGTGGGACCAATCACCCCTCCTTCATTAAGAGCACACCGTTTCATCCTGGCCATCATCGATTACTTCTCCAAATGGGCAGAAGCAGTCCCACTGGCAGAAGTAAAGAGCTCCAGGGTGGTCAGCTTTATCAAACACCATGTCATTTACCGTTTCGGAGTACCCCGACGGATCATTCATGACAATGGTCCTCAGTTTATCAGCCACATTTTTAGCAGATTCTGTGACAAGAATCGCATTCAAAATGTGGCATCCACCGCCTACAATCCGGCTGCAAACGGGTTAGCAGAGGCGTTCAACAAAACTATTGTCAGGCTACTCAAAAAGGTCGTGTCATCTAACAAACGCGACTGGGATGAAAAGCTTGGCGAATGCCTTTGGGCCTACCGCACAACGGTACGAACCCCAACAGGCAACACACCATTTTCCCTGGTCTACGGGAGCGAAGCGGTACTGCCTCTCGAGATCCAAATACCCTCACTCCGCGTAGCAATAACAAACAAACTCACAGAAGAAGACAATCAACGTCGTCGTCTGCGGGAACTGGAGGCACTCGATGAGAAGCGTCTCCTGGCTCAACAACGCATCGAACTCTACCAAGCCCGTATATCACAGGCTTTCAACAAGAAGGTCAAACAGAGGACTTTCCAAGTTGGCGACCTGGTTCTAGCAGTCAGAAGGCCAATGGTGTTAACTCACAAGACACCAGGAAAGTTCGAGCCCAAGTGGGAAGGACCTTTCATCATAGAGACGGTATACTCCAACGGTGCTTACCGCCTCGCCAAACCCAATGGGGACTTGTTCATGATGCCCATCAACGGCAAGTTCCTAAAGAAGTACTATTCTTGACATCCTCCAGACATGTACTTCCCCAAAGGGGATCTGTGGGCCCAATCATCGGGGCTCACGCATAATCTCCTTCCACAAACTCATACGCTTCTGGAACCCAACTGTTCCGTGGCATCCTTCAGTAGAAAGACAACCACGTCCACATCACCTCTGAGTTGTTCCTCTACACCCTACAAAGCGAAATCTTACACTGCGTAAGCCGACGCTACCCTTCATGTTTACCACGTCCACATCACCTCTGAGTAAACATCTCGTACAAACAACCCCTGCGTTGTCGTACATTGATCGCCGAACTTCCACGTCCACATCACCTCTGAGTTGTTCAGCGTATCCCCCAGGATCATTCCTACCACGTCCATAATACCTCTGAGTAGGAAGATTCTATCATTTTGAACCTAATGATTGCCATGTCCACATCACCTCTGAGCAAACATGTGGGTTCCTTCAAACTTATTATCTGTACCTAAAAACCAAGGTACGCAAAAGATAATAGGTCCACACAAATTACCAAGTTCATAATAACAAAAATGAACACATCACCAAAAAAGGTTGCGTACTTCTTTATTTTTCTGAAAGAGAGAGTACAAAACTACACTATCCCCCCAGCAAGGGTTGCAAAAGAACATATAAAAAAAAGAGAAGCTACGGTCCCTGAACCTCTCCAGGATGGGCTGAGAGCTCTCTGACTCGACGTCTTAAGTCGGCTGTACGGGTCTCCACAGTCGCCAGGACTCGACGCTCAGCTTCCTGACGCATCAATTCAACAGCCTCAGCGGAAGTTTCGCTCTCATGCTTCTCATCAAGCTGTTGTCGCTGCTGAGCCAAGGCAAGAGTCCGCTGAGTAAAAGTCGCTTCCTCCTTCTTGAATGCTGCATGTTCAGCTCGGACGCGTTCGGCATCTAACTGGAGTCGGGCCCGTTGGTCCTCAAGGTGGCGCATCTGGGTGTTGATCTCTGCGATGTTAGCATCCAACGCAGCTCGCGTTTCCATCGTCTTCTTCATCATCAGTCTCAGCCACCTCGCGCTCCCAAATGCCCACAGTGGCCTGGTAGGAAGACTCGATCTCGGCAATCAACTGCCCCTTCTCCGCATCTACCAAGACGGAGAGGTCATTTCGCTGGATGCGCTGAAGTTCCGTAAGCCGCTCGTCCAGCTCGATCACCGAAGCCTCCAGAATTTTGGCCATATGGTCGTGGCCTTGGTGAACGCGGATCAGCTCGATACAGGGCATTGCCAGAGTTTTTGCCGTCGCAAAGCTCCCGTTGGCATCTATCACCGCAGATACACCCCTCTGCAGCATTTTGTACACCCCCTCGACGAGGAATTTCACATATTCGTCTGCGTCCGCCAGTACCTGCGGCGTCATAGCAGGAGTTGGAGGAGCTACTACAGTTAGCGGACCGGAAGAAGATCCGCCAACCTCAACCTGCGAGGCTTGAACCTCGACATCAATAGGCTCTTCGTCAACAGGGGCTGGACTGCTAGCCTGAGGAGCCGAAGCAACAGAGGAAGCCGGCACAGGCGTCGAAATAGTTCCCCAAGTGGAAGGAGCAACAGAGGGTTCCACACCCTTGCCCTTCTCAAGCCCGGAGGAACCACCGATGTCAACGGCCACTTCTTCAGCCCCCAACGTTCTATCAACAGCCAGTATCTCCCCTGGCAGAATGGGGAGATCATCACTTGTCTCTTGACCCGCCTCAGCGGTCGTGATCGGCAGACGGGTCTCGTCACCAAGTCCCTCTACAGGGACAGAATCTGTCGCTACCTCCTGATCGGTAGCCACCTCAACTTCCACGGTTGAAGCTGGGGTAGGACTCGGCAATGATATAGCCGACCTCCCCTCGTCACGACAAGGAGGGGAATCGACCCTCTCCTCTGTCCCAAACATATCTGTTGCCCCCGCAACAGACTCTTGCAGCTCTGGAGCAACGTCACCCGAAGGCGATGAACTCCAATCCGCCTCATCAAAATCAACTCCCATTTGGCAAAGAGAAGCGTCCAGGAGGACCTCAATCAACAAAGGGATCGTCATCGACACTGGCACAACAAAAGTGGAAGTCAGGCAAAAGGACAAAAGGTATCAAATAGATTGGCGCATCATCAAGGCGTGAGCCCATGCGCGTCAGCGAAGGCTTCGGCGCATCATCAGGGTGTAAACCCATGCGCGTCAGCATTGGAGCTTCGGCGCATCATCAAGGCGTGAGCCCATGCGCGTTAGCGAAGGCTTCGGCGCATCTTCAGGGTATAAAACCCATGCGCGTCAGCGATTAAACCTCGGTGCATAATAAAGGCCTAAACCTATGCACGTCGGCGGGATAAAGCCTCGGCGTATCATCAGGACAGAAGTCCATACGCGTTGGCAACTTTGAGTTAGGGCACAGTATGGCCCAAAACTTGTGTGAAAAAGATGACACCCACCCGTCACAGCAGGGCGAACGTCGGCCGGAGTCACAATGGTGATAGGGGCATCCCCTTCAGCATACTCCATCGGCTCCTTTCCTTTGCCGGCACCGCCGCGAGAAGTCTTGGGAGCCATTCTCTCAAAGAGGAAGAAGTTAGGGTTTTGAAGAAGAACTCTAAAGGAGGCAAAGCAAGGAGAAGAACAACTCTCTCTCTCTCTCCATCTCTCACCTATTTATAGGTCGTGGTCGCACGCGTGAACCGATGACGAGTGATCTCAGCCGTCGCCTCGGGTCCTGTGAAGATAACAGCAGATAAAACCAAAAGATCATCATTAATCTTTTCGGTTACCGAGGCATTATCATAGGCATTAACTGAGAAGAGCATGCGTCCGAACAGGCATGCGCCCAACAACTAATGCGCCCTGATCGCCATGCTTCTTATTCAAAGTATTCCAAAACTTATTCAAAAGTTTTAAAAACTTTGAACGGGGTCTTGTAGAGGCATGGAATTTCACAACCAGAAAGCCCATGCGCCAGACACTACATGCGCCAGAACTCGGACAGAACACTTCACAGCAAAGTCAATAAGTATAGACATTTGAAGAAGGACTTTTTATTTATATATAAAAGTCTATTACATGTCTAGAAAAGGTTGTACAAAGGAGAATTTCTACAAATGAAAGATCCTAAGTCTACAGCCAGCGGCCACCATGCGCCTCCAGATAGGCGCAGCAGTCACCATGCACCGTCAGTTAGGCGCAGCAGTCACCATGCGCCACCAGTGAGGCGCAGCAGATACTATGCGCCTCCATCCAGGCGCATCCCACTATCTCTTCAGCAGCTCAGTTATGTGCATCCCTTCAGCAGCCCAGTTATGTGCCGCTCTTCCAGCCAGGCTCATCTGATAAGTGCTTCGATTAAACAAAGCATTTAACCCCCTGGCTGGAACCAAGGAAGAGAAGAGCACCGCAAATTTGTGGCCAGGGGAGGCTTCGGAAGAGCCTCCAAAGACCAAGGAAGACCGTAATCGAAATACGGCTAAAGGAGCAGCTTTCAGAGTGGGCGACACCCACTTTGAAGGAAGAGAGAGCCTAGCACCGCCATTCCGATCTACGGCTCTTCCGGAACAACGGAGACGAGGCCCGAGCATCCTTATCTTTGGATGCAACAGGCACCTTCCGCCCGCCTCGGAAGCCCTCGACTCCGTCTTTTGGATGTAATAGTCACCTTCAGGAGCATTAACGACAACATGGCGTCTCATCTTCACCCTCGGGAGCACTTCGTCAACAGAATGCACCCGAGAACCCGAGTTCATGTTAGAAAGACGTGAGAGAGTGAGAGGCCAACCATCTCTCCATGCCACTATTTATAGGCCGGGCAGATCAAACCCATGCGCCAAGTGGATGGCTCTCCGAATTCCGTGCAATGAACTCACATTAAATGGATGAACCGGACGCCTCGACTTCAGCCAAACGGCTATTAAAAGCACTCGAGAAGCGAAACAACCGCATCATCAGAGACGTGTCGAATGTGCCGGCTGGACAGCGCATCACACCCCTTCAAACATCAAGCGCCTCCCACAGATGCACCCTGAACCGAGCGCATCACAGAGGATGCGCCCCCATACGTCTCCATACGCCTAGTGGAACGTCAACCGACGCGCCCACTCAGCTGTCCATCGAATGTCACCAACATTAAATGCTGATCTGACAGAGTTGGCAGCACGCCTCCCCAAGCCTGAACGGTTGACAGCTTTTGCAGAAAACGAAGCGTCCACAACGTCAGCAACATCATGACTTTACTTCGACGGCTACTGCCACGTGGCCACTCAACCGCCCGCATGCGCCTCGGCAGCCATGCGCCCAAACCTGCATGCGCCTCAAAAGCCATGTGCCTCAGACCCTTCACTGATCCCTAAAGACAGAAGAAGAGTCTCCAGTTGAAGCTTTGCATGCGCCTCAAAAGCCATGCGCCCCAGACTGATCTCTGATCCCGAAAGACAGAAGGAAAGTCGCTCGCATGCGCCTCAAAAGCCATGCGCCCAGAACGGCTCGTGACTCCTAAAGGTCACGAGCCAAAATCTCATCATGCGCCCAATCCAAGGCGTATCCCACCAAATCGTCCCCCCATCAAATCCGAGATCTTTGAGCCATGGGTCGATGACACGTGTCCTTTGACTCAACTCATCCAAGATTTCAGCAACAGAAAGATCTTCTCCTCTGCTACGTGCCGGCTCACAACAGCAGTATGAAGAATTCAACCCCTCGAGTAGGGCGCATCATCCATGCGCCTCCGTCAACAATCTCCACGTGGCGTCCCCACGCACCGGCGCATCCTACATATGTGCGCATGAGCAGCCAACCTGCCCAGCTATAAATAGAGGAATCATTCCCTCCTTCCACACACACACAGACAGATACGAACAAACATACCACCCGAGAGGCAGATACAGACA
This sequence comes from Iris pallida, assembly GCA_029216955.1. Classification (NCBI taxonomy): domain Eukaryota; kingdom Viridiplantae; phylum Streptophyta; class Magnoliopsida; order Asparagales; family Iridaceae; genus Iris; species Iris pallida. The sequence goes on along the minus strand of JANAVB010031417.1, from coordinate 10,002,139 downwards.
TTCAACGTCTTCCTCCTCTCAGCAAGCTCCATCACCCAGAGCAATCTACACCTTCAGAGAACCGATAACCGTCGTCAGCCCGTCAACGGAGTCAACGCATTACCACTCGCTCCATTGGCATTAGGAACCCAGATTAAACAAAAGTGTACTCCTAGGACTACATCCAAGTCCTATATTGTAACACTGTTCTGTTTGTATTAAAGTTTTCAATCAAACAATTTTAATGGCAAACAGGGCCAACTTCTGTCCTTGTTTGGTTGGGAGGTTGGTTCGAAGTGTCGTGATGTTATGTGAATCCTAGTGGGAAGCCGAGATCTATTATTATATTCTCTTACAACTGGTTTAATCCTTCATATCGTCCTTCCTTGTGGTACTTGCTATTAGAGGTCTAACCTCTCTGGTTTTGCATGGCCAGATTTAGAGCCGGTCCCCGAGGACTCAGCTTACTTCTACCTCCAGGATGGTCAATACTAGGGGAATGATCGCAGGAGGACTCGAATGGGTTTCCTTACTTCACTGCTCGTTTTGTCATTTACTCTATACTTAGCCGTTTGGCACCGACATGTTAGTCGGATCGTCTTGTACTTACTTTTGCATAATTGTAATTAAGTCAGACTGCAGCTGATAACAATTGTGTATATACTTGCTATACCATCTGGCTATGTTTTGTAAAGCCAGATCTCAAGAACATTTTGACTGAGCGTTTGGGACGCCTTACTGCTTTATCTTACATGTTCTCTATTTCTGTTTCTTGTTTTGAATAATTGAGACAATAGATGCGAAATGACCATAGTAAGACTTTCATGTAGTATGCACCCCCTCGTCTGGTTAGACAGCATTGATCGTATTATTCGGTATTCATCTACCCGTAATACGTAGCTGGCTGAGTCATTCCCCCGCTCTCCAGTATTCTGGTTCTGGGGCGTGACACAAGTTTAAACCACGATGCAAACACGAAACTCTCCCTGATAGTACTGACTGCAACTACTGTAACTGATTGGGGACTGGGGGAGTAGTGTAATGATTATGACCACATCCAAAACAATAACTTAGGCCAGTTTAGCTTACCCCTCATACACACGGGGATAAGCCGAATCGTATCGATAGGATACAACTGTACATCCCAAGCCGGTCATATTCATTGCCTATTCAAATCACACTGTTTTACTGCTGAAAAACTGGTCATTTCTAAACTGTTTAAAAGTGCATGATTCTATTATTCATTTTAACTGTTTTAAATTAGCATGAATTGTACTTTGCTCCCTCCTGACTGGAGATACATTTTTAGGGAACTTTGAGGATGCTGAGTTGTTATACGACAGCTACTACGATCCTGTTTTGTACCCAGTAGTGCTGCCAGAGTCCCCATTGGAGAACGTTGGGACTGAGGCCGATGAGCCGGCTGATAGATAGCTTTTCTTTTTCAGCATTGTTGTTTATTTCAAACTCTGTTATTTATTTCAGTACATTTTTCAGTTGTATTTCATTTCAAGTTTAATAAAGTTTCATTTTCCGAATTTGAGTTGTGACAAATATAGTTGTTGTTGTATGGTTACCTGCTAAAGGAACAGCTTACTGTCGCCGTCTCAACAACGGTGCAGGCTGGGCATGATCCGGTTCGACCCAATTATTTGGGATCGGATCGTGACAGTTCTAGATACATTCAGGACTGCTAGAAATTATGACAGTCCTGAATTTGCACTTGTTGTACTCAGAACTGTCACTATTTCTGACAGTCATATCAGTTTTTAGGACTGCCAGAAACTTGGACAGTCCTGGATGATGTGCCCTGATCAAAAATTGATGTGCTCTTATAAATAACCTTGTTTTTTTAGGTAAATTATAAGGGCACAACACATTTTACTCAGGGCTGTCCAAGTGTTAGTTTTTCATTATTTACAAGTTTGCCACTGAAAAAATTACTCAGGACTATCCAAGTGGTAGGTATAAAAGATAATGAGGACTGCCAGGAATTGTGGCAGTCCTGAAAGTAATGAGGGCTGCCACAACTCCTGGCAGTCCTAGAAGTAATGAGGACTGCCAGGAATTGTGGCAGTCCTGAAAGGGTCATGCTCTACAACATGACTGCCACAATTTCTGGCAGTCCTAGACATATTGAGGACTGCCAGAAATTGAGGCAGTCCTGAAAGATACTTGCTGTACAGCAAATTCCTTTCAGGACTGCCACAATTTCTGGGCAGTCCTAAAGTCGACATTCCCGAATGAAAAAAATATATTAGGGTTTATTTCAATCTTGATAATAGAGTGAAATATGCATTTTAGGATTTATTTCCATGCATTCTTTGTGAGGAAAGAAGTATTTAACATTTATTTTCATACATTTTAGGGTTTATTTAATTTTGTGGGTGCCATCGAAATTGGAAAAGAGAAGGAAACTAGGGTTTTGATGGAGATGGTGATGATGGAAACGGTGGAGAAGAAGAAGATGATGATGATGAGAAAAAAACTAGGGTTTTGATGAAGATGTGAGAATGAAAATGGTGGAGAAGAAGAAGATGGATAGAAGAAGAAGAAGAAAGCTAGGGTTTGTGAAGAGAGAGAGTGGAGAAGAAGAAAATGGACAACCCCTGAATAGAAAATTTGGACAGTCCGAGTAAAAGTTCCTCAAAGCCTGGCTAGCCCTAATCCTGGCTAGCCCCGAGTAAAAAAGGCTGTGCCCTTATAAATAGCCTTTTTTTATCATAAAAGACAAGAACATTTTATTATATAGATAGATGTCAAATATTTTTTCTTACACATTGTACTTAAGTTGCATTTGCTACAGACATTCTGTGGAACCTCATGGTAGAAAGTGATTACATTCGTGTTACAAAATTAAACCTAAGGCATAATTTATTTATAATAAATGTTCATAAATGTGGATCATCTTCCAAAACAAGTTGTTGCTTTTATTTTGAAATGTTATTTTACGGTAGATTTTTCATAAAACTTTTACGATTTTTGGATATTTGATAAATTTTCCCAAAAATTATATTTAATTCATGATACCTTTAAGTCGAAAGGGTCACAAAGTTAAGTGAGCACTAGTTTTGATCGGATTTGACTAGGTTCGGTCACGTCAGACCAATGAAATGCTCCACATCGAGCCAGGTCGGACTCTAAACTAAAAAAATCTCAAATCCAGCATGGAGAGTTGGGTCGACAACTAGATCGGAGTTGGGTCAATTAAGGCATCATGAAATAAATATAATTGTTTAACTATTGGGTCCAATGATGTACTCTCAACCACAAGGTAATAGTCGTTAACGTTTGTATCGCTTGATGATTGCACAACCAAACATATTCTCCTGATAATGGTCTGATACTTGGGCATCGAATTGAGCTCAGAAGAAGACTGATGAATTTGATCTGCGGATGTCCCTTCTCTTCACCTCCCGTACCAAAGTCCTCAACTACTCGGAAGCGAGTTATGGTTAACACTGAAACAAAATATAGTTGCTCCTCAAAAGAACAAACTGAGTATATAAGATGAACAACAACAATCAAGATCATCTGCTACATGACCGGAATTGAGTTAGTTGATAACTCGATCTACCCCATCCCATATATAATATGCTTTCACAATAACATAGCCATAACCCTGCAATATTCATATACATAACAGCCTTACATGTAGAATACTGATCATATACCCTTACATGTAGAATACTGATCATATACATCTCATGTTCATAATCAGTAAGCAATCTTAAAATCTGATGCATAGACTTCCTCAAATCTAAAGCTAACATACATATTGATTCCGAGGCCCAAATCTCAAAAGAAATTATAAAGGATTTCCCTTTCCCGAAAACCAAGTCAGGAGTAATACCTTGCACCTGCACACTAAGGTACTCCTACATAATCAGATCTGTAAAACTTGAGGCCCTAAAGGTTTGAGCAATCTGTGCCCCCCAAACATAAAAGTGTTTTGATGCCCTCTCAATATCCATGGCATATATCTGTTAGTATCAATGTTGCACAACTACAAACACATATACGGATAAGGACATGATAAGGATACATAATACGGGCAGTTTCAGACTGTACATTATACTTTTGCTATATTGAACAAATATGGACACGTATATGGGTACGGACACGATATGGAAAAAATACACCGGTTTTTCTTGTCCGTCCAGCAAAGGTTCGTGTATATTTGTTCACAGATACAGTACGGGCACAATATGGATAAAGACGCCAACATGGGTTTGTGTGTGTGTGTGTATGTATGTCGTATGGACGTGGAATAGTTCCAACACAAGAAGCTCCATTCAAAGGCTGGAGTTCAATCTGCTGTTAAAAGTTGGAGTTTTGCATAGAGCTCAACGGACGACTCTGAATAGGAAACTGAGTTTTGCATAGGCTTAAATTCTTCAACTAACCAAGAAGAATGCTAAATGGCTCTAGCTCCTTCACGACCGTGTCTCTAATTCTTTGAACTAGAGGGCCAGGAGAAAGAGGCATGGGTGTTCCAACCCCACTTCTTCTATACGTGTTAGTTCCTGCAACACTAAAGGGATCAATAAAAATCTACGTGGCTAGATGTGTATGATGTATTGTTCCTTGTGTTTGTGTAGTGTTTGTAAGGGTGGCGGGTAGTTGAGTCCTACCACCCACTTATATATATATATTTTATATATATATATATATATATATATATATATATATATATATATATATATGCCAATGATGATAAAAAAAAAATATATATATATGCCAATGACAACAAGAATCCCATATTCCAGTTCACATACTTTGATCCAGTATTTGTGGTACAAGAACAATAACATGGTACGAGAACCATGCTAAGACAACTCGGCATAGGATAACAGCCTACAGATTGAGAAAAAAAAATGAACTGGAGAAGAAAATCCAAGTTTTAAGTAGATTATGCAGTATCTAAGTTTTATTTTTGAGACTGATAGGGTAAGTACTTAACCAGGAACTCCCGGTTTATTGAACTGGGTAATGCTTGATTGGTGATTCCAATAATGTTTTGTGTGAGATATATAGGTAAAATATCAAGGATAAACATGTAAATTAAGCATTGATGTACATCATGCCAAAAGTATGATATATAGACCACTGCAAGCACAATTTAAATAATTTTCTTGCGGAAACAAAGTATTACTCGAGTCCTGAACCACGAAGTATGTTGGAATCCAAGAATGTACAGAACATCTAGATGAGGAAAACTTTTATGATACAAAATATAGATCAGATTTATAGATCTTGGTTGAGGTCGTAAAGACACGAGCAGTGATTCGGATATGGATATGGATACGGACACGATACGGTTTTAGAATACGAGATTCTAAAAAAGTTAGAATACTAGTAAGGTATGGATCTTAATTATATATACGTGCATATTATTTATGTTAGATCATAATTATATCTATATTTATGCATGTTTTATACGCTACTAAGTCCCAACTAGTTTTAAAAAGGAAATGCTTCAAAAGAGAGGTTATTTTCTAATAACTCCATTATGTTTCATTCCTAACCTAGACATACGAGGGCCAAATTTGACAAGTGATGTATCGTGTCCAATACATGTCAGACATGGATACGTTGAGTACTCATCCCCAATACATCTCAGACACGGATATGTTGAGTATTCGTCCAACATAGATCTTGTTTTATGCCAATGACTGTTATGTGATCAAAGTTGGAATACAAGATGTTTACAGAGTAAGAGTAGGTAGGAATCATGAAGTCTTGTAGATGACCAACTGCCTAACTAAGTTCTAATCAATTACTAGCTATCTAGCTCCAGAATTCACAAAAGGCAGTTGTAAGAGACAGCAGACAGATCTACTCTTACATGTTGTGTATTCTCCATCAAAAAGGATACATTGCAGCATCAGCAAGCATTAATCACAGAGTACTCCACAAGCAGGGAATGCAATTGAGGATCAGAATTTCCTTTGACTCGAATGGTGAATGCAAAATTAGTAACTCCATGCCACTTGTCTGAGCATCAACCAAATCATGAGATCCATTAGTATAACAACCTACTGAAAAGTATATGAATACCAGCTTAGTCATTTTCCATTGAAGTTGTACAGGAAGAAGAAGATTGGATAATTATGGTGCGGAGACAGTGGACGAAAAGTATGCAAAGAAGAATATTAAGTGCCCGCTTAGTTTAGAACTAAGAGCACACCAAGCAAAGAGAAGATCATTCTCTCTTAGTTAGGTCTCAAAGGCTAGCTAAGCTAGGTCCAGACTACAAAAATCTAAATTTTGAGGAACTTCTTGCATGGCAATAGGGACCAGTAGAAGTAGTGTTGCTGTTAGGCAAGGCAGATTAGATAATTTGGCGTAGATATCTTTGTGACTAAGCTTTCTATTGTAAAGGATCATCTTTTATTGCATTCCGATCGAAAAGAAACTCTAGCAGCCACAGATCATATACATTAACCACATAATATAAAAAATTAAAGATTATACTCATCTAATTCATCTTTAAGTCTTTCTTGATTGGCCGTGCTTCCAATCCCCCTTCCTTTCTCTTCTCAAGCGAATAAGGCATGTACGTTCCGAGAATTCTATCCCACGCCACAAAGAAGGGTTGTGAGAAGTTGTACTTGTTTCCGTAGAGCTGATGGTGAATGTCATGGTAAGCGCTATTGTTGCTAAAGAACAAATGGAAGAGGTTCCCTGGAAGCTACAATCCACAATGATCATCGACGGTCTTGATGGTGGCAAAGGAGAAGAAGAAGATGGAAGTTCGGGGTGTCATGCCAGAGAGGAGGAAAGAAAGGACCCCGCCGATAGTGTCCAGGATCAGGCCCTCCAGAGGGTGGTTGTAGAGTGCCCCAAAGGCATAGGGGACTACCAAGCTGTGGTGCTTAGAGTGGATATGCTTGTACAAGAACTTGTTGTGCATGTATCGATGCATGAAGTACTGCCATGTGTCAATGACCACCATTCCAATCATGAATTGGCCTAGTATTACAAAGAGAGATGGCTGGGGCTGAACGACTCCGCTTCCATCATTGACTACCTGCAACGTGGAAAATATTCTGTTAGGGAAGATTCATAATAGGTCAATCCAAATCCAAATCCACATTGCAGAAAGAATGAACTGAGAAAAAACTCCACTCCACAACTAGTAGTCATCAATCCCGGGTGATCTTACAACTAGTTACCATATAAATTACTTGAGAGCTAGTTGAACCTCTACATCGTAAGAAGTAATTCATCATCTGATATAACTATAAACAAACCACTAGTTCTACATACCGTGAACAAGAGAAGGGAAATGGCGATCTGAAAGACTTGTTGCACCAGAACGCCTTTAACAACGGTGCTCTTGGACGCAACGTTCTTCGCTTTCTCCTCGGCTTTAGTGTGTAGCCTATAGTTCTCCAAATCACCCAACATCACATATATTCCTGAGTATATCCAGTAGACTGCAACTGGCACAAAGGTGCCTAGTAAGTCGTCTGAGATCCCGAATGCCATCTTCTTTTTAACCTTTTACTACGTCAGATGCCGAGGATTGTTAGTTTGCCGACTTTGATATTTAGTCCTGCGAAAAAGATAGCATAGTATTAATGAGAATATTGAAGCTATCGTACTTAAACTAACCATATAAATTAGCATGCAACCAACATAAATATGACTAAGCAACAAATTTCTTACCTAAAAACCTATACTGCATAGACACGAATTAGGTACGATATGACATGATATGAACATGGCACCGATTTTGGCATATTCTTGCGTGTTTTGGTGGGTCCCTGTTGCGTCTAAACATATCTGCCACGGGTATGATATGGTATGGCACAAATATCGAAGTATCCGTCCGTGCTTCCTAGATGACAATACAAGACAAAATGTTGTAGCCAGACTACTCCCAAAGAGGATGGATCTTGCAAAACCGATATGAAAAAAAAAAAAACAAAAACGTTTGAGGACTCTACGGTGGTATCATCGTAACAGGGTTGGGTATGGAGCATAAATAACCTCCATTAAAGAAACGATAAAGATTTATACAGGGTTGGGTATGGAGTATAAATAACCTCCATTAAAGAAACTATAAAGATTTATGACCGGCTGTCGACGTGACGTCAATCTTCTACGTTGGTGTCAAATTTCTAGTCAAGGTAATATACGAGCACGAGAATCCGTAAAAACCTAGACCTAGATGGCCAGTTGGTGGGTAGGTAGGTAGCTCGTTTTTTGGCTACGCAGTTTAAGCTCACGCAACAATGAAATATGACCAAACATTATGTAATCTTAATGTCATAATAGTTGAGCCTCCAATAACCTAAGACTAAATAGTAGAGGAAATTACTCTGTAAAAAAAAATTTAACGGATTCAAGGCTGATGCCTACAATATCTGTATATAGATTAGAATCAAAATCAGGTTCCAAAACACAAATTGGGAAAGTGTCGAATGATACATGATGTGTAGTCAATAAAGGAACTATATGCAACATGATGCTAATATTCTTAGGTAGGGTTCTATTTAAGGAACTATATGCAACATGATGGGGACTGTCGGTGAGAAAACAAGACAGTTGAAGGTCTATAACGAGAGTTTAAAGGCAGCAATGCATAAAGGAATTAGGGACAACAACTTACCTATCCTTCCTTCTTTCTTGTTAGAGGAGATTGTAGGAAAGAAATCGTAAAGCACAATACTCTAGAGGGGGGGGGGGGGGGGGGGGGGGGTGAATAGAGTTGGCAGCGGAATAATCCTAATTAAAAAATGTTAGCAGCAAGATCACAGAATAATAATCACAACTAAGTAATATAAAGGCAGAGATAAGAAAGCAAACGCAAAGACAGCGATGTATACTAGTTTTCCTCTGTTGAGGACTAATCCAGTCGGTAGAACTCTTGCTACCAGTTGAATCCACTATTGGCAAAACCGCAAGTTTTCTTACGAAGTCTTTACAACTTCTACAACGCGAGCTTTGATACGAAGAACTCGTCCAACTTCAATTGTGAAGAGTTGAATCTTCTATCAAGCCTCTGATTACAATCACTCTGAAACTTCTAAACCGCACCGCACTGGCAAATCGACTAGAGGATTGTAATTGGCTTGGGATCTGAAATTTGAAGCTCAAAAAAAAAAACTCTTTGGAAGACTGAAAGCTTTTTAGAAGAGAGAAGATTGAAAGTGAATGAGTGAGTTAAAATGATCGAAATCCTTCTCTATTTATAGGAATTCCAAAAACAAAATTCTGGCAGAATTCGGACAGAATTCGGACAGAACTCGATGAGGAAATCTCGGTCAAATCCGCAACTGCAGGAGGACCAAGTTCCAGAGAATTCAAAAATCAAAACGGCCACTAACCGAACTCTGGACGAACTCTGGCCGAACTCTGGCCGAGTTCTGTCAGGGTTAGGTTAGGTTTTTAAAATTAGTTTTTGGGGATTTTTGAAAACCTTTTTGAAGCTTTTGTTAATATGAATGTTTTTCAAAAACTAAGGACATTTTAAAAACATTTTGAAATCATTTTGGAATAGCCTATTTGCCAGTACGACTCGGTGTACAACGTATTCCTAGACTCAATAAAATGAAAAATACATTGCTCAAAGAAATACAAACTCGAACAGGCAAACATTGCTTCGGTCTTGAACTGAGTAGATAGCCATTCTTGATCATGTCCAAGAGTCCGAGATATCCTGACTAGCTTCATATATCCAGACAGAGTTTGATCAATTATTAAAATCAGTTTGACCATATGACCAATGGGCCAACAATCTCTTCCATTTTGATAATTGACAAACTATGAATGATATAACATTTAAGCTTGAAATAAAATCAAAAAATTGTTCATGTCCTGTATGGATAAAGACGCCAACATGGGTTTGTGTGTGTGTGTGTATGGATAAAGACGCCAACATGGGTTTGTGTGTGTGTGTGTATGTATGTCGTATGGACGTGGAATAGTTCCAACACAAGAAGCTCCATTCAAAGGCTGGAGTTCAATCTGCTGTTAAAAGTTGGAGTTTTGCATAGAGCTCAACGGACGACTCTGAATAGGAAACTGAGTTTTGCATAGGCTTAAATTCTTCAACTAACCAAGAAGAATGCTAAATGGCTCTAGCTCCTTCACGACCGTGTCTCTAATTCTTTGAACTAGAGGGCCAGGAGAAAGAGGCATGGGTGTTCCAACCCCACTTCTTCTATACGTGTTAGTTCCTGCAACACTAAAGGGATCAATAAAAATCTACGTGGCTAGATGTGTATGATGTATTGTTCCTTGTGTTTGTGTAGTGTTTGTAAGGGTGGCGGGTAGTTGAGTCCTACCACCCACTTATATATATATATATATATATATATATATATTTTATATATATATATATATATATATATATATATATATATATATATGCCAATGACAACAAGAATCCCGTATTCCAGTTCACATACTTTGATCCAGTATTTGTGGTACAAGAACAATAACATGGTACGAGAACCATGCTAAGACAACTCGGCATAGGATAACAGCCTACAGATTGAGAAAAAAAAATGAACTGGAGAAGAAAATCCAAGTTTTAAGTAGATTATGCAGTATCTAAGTTTTATTTTTGAGACTGATAGGGTAAGTACTTAACCAGGAACTCCCGGTTTATTGAACTGGGTAATGCTTGATTGGTGATTCCAATAATGTTTTGTGTGAGATATATAGGTAAAATATCAAGGATAAACATGTAAATTAAGCATTGATGTACATCATGCCAAAAGTATGATATATAGACCACTGCAAGCACAATTTAAATAATTTTCTTGCGGAAACAAAGTATTACTCGAGTCCTGAACCACGAAGTATGTTGGAATCCAAGAATGTACAGAACATCTAGATGAGGAAAACTTTTATGATACAAAATATAGATCAGATTTATAGATCTTGGTTGAGGTCGTAAAGACACGAGCAGTGATTCGGATATGGATATGGATACGGACACGATACGGTTTTAGAATACGAGATTCTAAAAAAGTTAGAATACTAGTAAGGTATGGATCTTAATTATATATACGTGCATATTATTTATGTTAGATCATAATTATATCTATATTTATGCATGTTTTATACGCTACTAAGTCCCAACTAGTTTTAAAAAGGAAATGCTTCAAAAGAGAGGTTATTTTCTAATAACTCCATTATGTTTCATTCCTAACCTAGACATACGAGGGCCAAATTTGACAAGTGATGTATCGTGTCCAATACATGTCAGACATGGATACGTTGAGTACTCATCCCCAATACATCTCAGACACGGATATGTTGAGTATTCGTCCAACATAGATCTTGTTTTATGCCAATGACTGTTATGTGATCAAAGTTGGAATACAAGATGTTTACAGAGTAAGAGTAGGTAGGAATCATGAAGTCTTGTAGATGACCAACTGCCTAACTAAGTTCTAATCAATTACTAGCTATCTAGCTCCAGAATTCACAAAAGGCAGTTGTAAGAGACAGCAGACAGATCTACTCTTACATGTTGTGTATTCTCCATCAAAAAGGATACATTGCAGCATCAGCAAGCATTAATCACAGAGTACTCCACAAGCAGGGAATGCAATTGAGGATCAGAATTTCCTTTGACTCGAATGGTGAATGCAAAATTAGTAACTCCATGCCACTTGTCTGAGCATCAACCAAATCATGAGATCCATTAGTATAACAACCTACTGAAAAGTATATGAATACCAGCTTAGTCATTTTCCATTGAAGTTGTACAGGAAGAAGAAGATTGGATAATTATGGTGCGGAGACAGTGGACGAAAAGTATGCAAAGAAGAATATTAAGTGCCCGCTTAGTTTAGAACTAAGAGCACACCAAGCAAAGAGAAGATCATTCTCTCTTAGTTAGGTCTCAAAGGCTAGCTAAGCTAGGTCCAGACTACAAAAATCTAAATTTTGAGGAACTTCTTGCATGGCAATAGGGACCAGTAGAAGTAGTGTTGCTGTTAGGCAAGGCAGATTAGATAATTTGGCGTAGATATCTTTGTGACTAAGCTTTCTATTGTAAAGGATCATCTTTTATTGCATTCCGATCGAAAAGAAACTCTAGCAGCCACAGATCATATACATTAACCACATAATATAAAAAATTAAAGATTATACTCATCTAATTCATCTTTAAGTCTTTCTTGATTGGCCGTGCTTCCAATCCCCCTTCCTTTCTCTTCTCAAGCGAATAAGGCATGTACGTTCCGAGAATTCTATCCCACGCCACAAAGAAGGGTTGTGAGAAGTTGTACTTGTTTCCGTAGAGCTGATGGTGAATGTCATGGTAAGCGCTATTGTTGCTAAAGAACAAATGGAAGAGGTTCCCTGGAAGCTACAATCCACAATGATCATCGACGGTCTTGATGGTGGCAAAGGAGAAGAAGAAGATGGAAGTTCGGGGTGTCATGCCAGAGAGGAGGAAAGAAAGGACCCCGCCGATAGTGTCCAGGATCAGGCCCTCCAGAGGGTGGTTGTAGAGTGCCCCAAAGGCATAGGGGACTACCAAGCTGTGGTGCTTAGAGTGGATATGCTTGTACAAGAACTTGTTGTGCATGTATCGATGCATGAAGTACTGCCATGTGTCAATGACCACCATTCCAATCATGAATTGGCCTAGTATTACAAAGAGAGATGGCTGGGGCTGAACGACTCCGCTTCCATCATTGACTACCTGCAACGTGGAAAATATTCTGTTAGGGAAGATTCATAATAGGTCAATCCAAATCCAAATCCACATTGCAGAAAGAATGAACTGAGAAAAAACTCCACTCCACAACTAGTAGTCATCAATCCCGGGTGATCTTACAACTAGTTACCATATAAATTACTTGAGAGCTAGTTGAACCTCTACATCGTAAGAAGTAATTCATCATCTGATATAACTATAAACAAACCACTAGTTCTACATACCGTGAACAAGAGAAGGGAAATGGCGATCTGAAAGACTTGTTGCACCAGAACGCCTTTAACAACGGTGCTCTTGGACGCAACGTTCTTCGCTTTCTCCTCGGCTTTAGTGTGTAGCCTATAGTTCTCCAAATCACCCAACATCACATATATTCCTGAGTATATCCAGTAGACTGCAACTGGCACAAAGGTGCCTAGTAAGTCGTCTGAGATCCCGAATGCCATCTTCTTTTTAACCTTTTACTACGTCAGATGCCGAGGATTGTTAGTTTGCCGACTTTGATATTTAGTCCTGCGAAAAAGATAGCATAGTATTAATGAGAATATTGAAGCTATCGTACTTAAACTAACCATATAAATTAGCATGCAACCAACATAAATATGACTAAGCAACAAATTTCTTACCTAAAAACCTATACTGCATAGACACGAATTAGGTACGATATGACATGATATGAACATGGCACCGATTTTGGCATATTCTTGCGTGTTTTGGTGGGTCCCTGTTGCGTCTAAACATATCTGCCACGGGTATGATATGGTATGGCACAAATATCGAAGTATCCGTCCGTGCTTCCTAGATGACAATACAAGACAAAATGTTGTAGCCAGACTACTCCCAAAGAGGATGGATCTTGCAAAACCGATATGAAAAAAAAAAAAACAAAAACGTTTGAGGACTCTACGGTGGTATCATCGTAACAGGGTTGGGTATGGAGCATAAATAACCTCCATTAAAGAAACGATAAAGATTTATACAGGGTTGGGTATGGAGTATAAATAACCTCCATTAAAGAAACTATAAAGATTTATGACCGGCTGTCGACGTGACGTCAATCTTCTACGTTGGTGTCAAATTTCTAGTCAAGGTAATATACGAGCACGAGAATCCGTAAAAACCTAGACCTAGATGGCCAGTTGGTGGGTAGGTAGGTAGCTCGTTTTTTGGCTACGCAGTTTAAGCTCACGCAACAATGAAATATGACCAAACATTATGTAATCTTAATGTCATAATAGTTGAGCCTCCAATAACCTAAGACTAAATAGTAGAGGAAATTACTCTGTAAAAAAAAATTTAACGGATTCAAGGCTGATGCCTACAATATCTGTATATAGATTAGAATCAAAATCAGGTTCCAAAACACAAATTGGGAAAGTGTCGAATGATACATGATGTGTAGTCAATAAAGGAACTATATGCAACATGATGCTAATATTCTTAGGTAGGGTTCTATTTAAGGAACTATATGCAACATGATGGGGACTGTCGGTGAGAAAACAAGACAGTTGAAGGTCTATAACGAGAGTTTAAAGGCAGCAATGCATAAAGGAATTAGGGACAACAACTTACCTATCCTTCCTTCTTTCTTGTTAGAGGAGATTGTAGGAAAGAAATCGTAAAGCACAATACTCTAGAGGGGGGGGGGGGGGGGGGGGGTGAATAGAGTTGGCAGCGGAATAATGCTAATTAAAAAATGTTAGCAGCAAGATCACAGAATAATAATCACAACTAAGTAATATAAAGGCAGAGATAAGAAAGCAAACGCAAAGACAGCGATGTATACTGGTTTTCCTCTGTTGAGGACTAATCCAGTCGGTAGAACTCTTGCTACCAGTTGAATCCACTATTGGCAAAACCGCAAGTTTTCTTACGAAGTCTTTACAACTTCTACAACGCGAGCTTTGATACGAAGAACTCGTCCAACTTCAATTGTGAAGAGTTGAATCTTCTATCAAGCCTCTGATTACAATCACTCTGAAACTTCTAAACCGCACCGCACTGGCAAATCGACTAGAGGATTGTAATTGGCTTGGGATCTGAAATTTGAAGCTCAAAAAAAAAAACTCTTTGGAAGACTGAAAGCTTTTTAGAAGAGAGAAGATTGAAAGTGAATGAGTGAGTTAAAATGATCGAAATCCTTCTCTATTTATAGGAATTCCAAAAACAAAATTCTGGCAGAATTCGGACAGAATTCGGACAGAACTCGATGAGGAAATCTCGGTCAAATCCGCAACTGCAGGAGGACCAAGTTCCAGAGAATTCAAAAATCAAAACGGCCACTAACCGAACTCTGGACGAACTCTGGCCGAACTCTGGCCGAGTTCTGTCAGGGTTAGGTTAGGTTTTTAAAATTAGTTTTTGGGGATTTTTGAAAACCTTTTTGAAGCTTTTGTTAATATGAATGTTTTTCAAAAACTAAGGACATTTTAAAAACATTTTGAAATCATTTTGGAATAGCCTATTTGCCAGTACGACTCGGTGTACAACGTATTCCTAGACTCAATAAAATGAAAAATACATTGCTCAAAGAAATACATACTCGAACAGGCAAACATTGCTTCGGTCTTGAACTGAGTAGATAGCCATTCTTGATCATGTCCAAGAGTCCGAGATATCCTGACTAGCTTCATATATCCAGACAGAGTTTGATCAATTATTAAAATCAGTTTGACCATATGACCAATGGGCCAACAATCTCTTCCATTTTGATAATTGACAAACTATGAATGATATAACATTTAAGCTTGAAATAAAATCAAAAAATTGTTCATGTCCTGCATTTTCTCAAAAGAATGTTAGATCTATATTTTTCTCCCCCGTTGTCACTTAGCAAAATAATTGCAAAAGAGAAAAACTCCCCCGCAATTAATGCATAAGTAACAAACAGTGAAGAAATACAAAAAAAATATGACAGATGGTAGAGACAGTAAAAAAAAATAACATCACAGGCATGTATTTGTCTCAGGCAGAAACATAGAATTATTTCACAGGCAGTTTATAATAAAGAAGCATATAAAGATGCTAAGTAAATAAGTAAACTGATGTGAAAGATAAACTACGAAATCCATAAAGATGAAATGATGTCCAAGAGACATAAAAATATCCAGTACAAGTCCTCAAAAAAAATACTGATAATAAAGTCTAAAAAGAAAAACTTGGAATGTCGGAGCATTTCCAAGTATACAGTAGATAATATCTAAGTCTCAAACATCAGATAACATATCACATATCCTCATCATCATCATCATCATCATCAGCAGCAGCATGACCGGCATGTCCAGAAGGACCAGCTGCAGAGGTACCTGCACCAAAAGGATGAGGAGGGACGCCAGTGTAAAACTCACCGACATAGTCTCGAGGAGGAGCACGGTCAGAACGGTACCAATCATATGCGTTACCGGGCTGAAAGTAGGCATGAACAGCCTCATCCTCACAGCGGTAACCAGAGAAAGTTGGATTTCTAGGAATGGAACCGGCAGAATGTCCAGTCTGGGCAAATCGAACATCAGCTAAAGAATTTGCAATCGCCTGATAACGAGTGACGTCGCGGGCCATATCCGTCATCGAGACGTGCAAATCCGAAAGGTGCTGGTGTATGCCCTCAAATGTCATGGCATACTGCTGAGGAGGTGGAGCAGTAGCAAGAGCAGTAGGAGGAGCAGCAGCAGTCATACTGCGACGAGATAACTTCAGAAATTTGGGCTCAGGGTTTTGAGTACAAGTTGATAAATCAATGTCGAAACGCTGAAAGATGCGTGGGAGAATCATCGCATAAGAGAGATTTCTATCTCTTGCACGACAACGTCATATCATCTGGATAATGGTCTTAGGGGCAGAAAATGGAATCCCCTTAAGAATGTGATACATACCAGATAATTCAAGAGACGTGACATCATCTTTTGAAGTAGACTTTGGAAGGAGAGTGGAGTAAATGATACGGTGCAATTCATAATTAAACAAGTTCAAGTTTTTTGCCTTGAACTTTCCAGAGCGAACTCGATCAGGTGCACAGAGTTCAGCTTTGAAACTAGTAAGTGTCGTGCCGTCGGGGAAATCAAATTCAGTGATATCAACAAGCGGTTCACCTTCGTTGGGAATACCAAGGATTTCCGCTAAGATAACATCATTGAAATTGATATCTAATCCTCCAACACGTGTACTTACGTCAAACGTGTTTAATATGATATTGCAGTAGAACAGTCTAGTGGCATTAGTTGCTACTGGGAAACAAAGTTTAACAAAATATTGTAACCCTAATGCCTCAAAGAAAGGACGGTGTTCTGGAAACACAGTCCACTTGATGGAGCGCCTGTGCATATGGATCTCATGGAGAAGTCTCCATACCACAGTAGGGCTTGATCTAGGGTTTGAAAGTAAAACCCGTCGAACGCGCCATCGCTAGATTGGACTGGCGAAAAGAGGGAATCCGTGGGTAGATTCGAAGATGAACCTTCCTCACATGGATTGGTTGTCTTCTTCCTCTTGAAGGAGTTAAATCCCTTAGGTGCCATTTGTGCAATAAAATTAAATATTACGAAATTGAAAGGAGGGGAAATAAGGAGTTATACCTCCCGAGATTCGAATATGTTATAGAGAACAACGAACTCTGCACGAATCCAAAGTTTGGATTGATTTCACCACTTGGATTGGAAGAGAAAGAGTGGTGAAGAACTAGGGTTAGGGCTGCTCTCGCGCGGCTGCTGTTGCTGTTTTGATGAAGTTTAGAAGCAATGAAGAAGAAAGGCTCTCGGGTTCTGGTTATATAACCTGATACCTTCAACCGAACTCGGGCCGAATTCGGTCCGAAGTCTGGCCGAATTCGCCTGGGGTTGGTTTGAAACACTTTCTTTTTCATTGGCTCATTTCAAATATTTAATTCAAAGATTAGTAATTTTGACATTAAAATAATACAATTAATGTTATTTTATAAATTAAATTTTGTTACACAGCGACTGTTTCAGATTAGCTGTAGGAGTACTGTCCCAGCTGGCGGAGGTTCACCGGGGAACTCTTAAATACCGCTTCACTTCAACCGTAGTTGTGGTGACAGACAGACTCTTTATTGGCTTGTCTCTAACACAGTTTTTGCATATTGAAATAAAATCATAAAATAAAATTAATTAACATTATTGACGTCCAAAATTCCTAATTCTCGACGTAAATAATTGAAACGATCTTCTGCTAGAGATTTTGTGAAAATGTCAGCTAATTGATTCTCAGTATCTATGTACACAAGGTCTATATCTCCATTTTGATGATGATCTCTAAGAAAATGATGTCGGATCTCGATATGCTTAGTACGAGAATGACATACTGGATCCTTAGTCAAATTAATAGTGCTCGTGTTGTCACAGAAAATGAGAATATGTGTATAAAATAAATCATAGTCTTCTAAGGTTTGTTTCATCCACAAAATCTGAGCACAACGTCCTGCGACGATATACTCAGCCTCTATTGTTGATAGGGCTACAGAATTTTGCTTTTTACTAAACCATGAGACTAAAGCCTTGCCTAAGAAATGACATGTGCCACTGGTACTTTTTCTATCAACTTTGCATCCAGCAAAATCTGCATCCGAGTAACCAATAAGGTCAAAGGACTTAGTTTTGGGATACCATAAAAGCCAACAGAAGAAGTGCCCTTAAGGTATCGAAAGATACGCTTAACTGCGCACAGATGTGATTCCTTTGGATTAGCTTGAAAACGTGCACACAGGCAAACACTAAACATAATATCTGGACGACTAGCAGTTAAATAAAGTAAACTACCGATCATACCTCGATACTTACGTGTGTCGACCGGCTTGCCTTGTTCATCAATATCAAGCTTTGTTGAAGTTGCCATCGGAGTGCCAATAGGTTTGACATTGTCCAGATCAAACTGATTTTAATAATTGATCAAACTCTGTCTGGATATATGAAGCTAGTCAGGATATCTCGGACTCTTGGACATGATCAAGAATGGCTATCTACTCAGTTCAAGACCGAAGCAATGTTTGCCTGTTCGAGTCTGTATTTCTTTGAGCAATGTATTTTTCATTTTATTGAGTATAGGAATACGTTCTAGACCGTACCGCACTGGCAAATCGACTAGAGGATTGTAATTGGCTTGGGATCTGAAATTTGAAGCTCAAGAAAAAACTCTTTGGAAGACTGAAAGCTTTTTAGAAGAGAGAAGATTGAAAGTGAATGAGTGAGTTAAAATGATCGAAATCCTTCTCTATTTATAGGAATTCCAAAGACAGAATTCTGGCAGAATTCGGGCAGAATTCGGGCAGAACTCGATGAGAAAATCTCGATCAAATCCGCAACTGCAGGAGGACCAAGTTCCAGAGAATTCAAAAATCAAAACTCGTAAAACACAATACTCTAGAGGGGGGGGGGATGAATAGAGTTGGCAGCGGAATAATGCTAATTAAAAAATGTTAGCAGCAAGATCACCGAATAATAATCACAACTATGTCCCTCGAAGTACTCATGGGTAAGCTACTCACTCATGAACTGGAGCTACAAGATTTTGAAGAGCCTGCACCAAAGGAGAAGACGATCGCTTTCAAGACTCAGCACAGAAAAGCTGCTGAAGGTGATTCAGACAGCAGTGAATCTGATGCCGAAGATCAAGCACTCCTAGCAAGGAAATTCAAAAGATTCATGAGATATGAGAAGAAAGCCAAAGAAAATAATAGCAGCAACAACTGGTATCAAGATAATGCTGTCTACTATGGCTGCAAGAAGAAGAGACACATGAAGAAAGATTGTCCTACAAACTCATCATCAAGCAAGAAGAGCAACAGGTATGAAAAAGGGAACCTGAAGAGATCAACATCTCGGAGATATGCCAACACCAGCATATGGCATGAAAGTGAAGCCAGCGATTCAGAAGATGAACAATTAGAAGACGCTGCAAACATATGCTTTATGGCATCCGATCAGGTACCTACTGAACCTGTAGTTGATACATATAATGACTTCACCTTTGAGCAATTAGGAGATGCCTTCAGTGAACTGATAAGTGATTACAGGAAACTGCGTAGCAAATATCAGACCTCTAAGAAGGTACTCAAAGAGTACAAAGGTGAAATAGGAAGACTTACCGACCTACTAGCTGAGGTTAGAAATAATGTTAGTGAGTCTGGTGAGCTTTCCTCTATTAAGCTCTTATTACACGAGACTACCAAGTCATCTGAAGAGAAAGACAAGGTTATTGACCAACTGAAAGAAGAACTTTCTAAAGAGAAGAAAAGTCTTCAACGTGCACAAATCAGAATGGAAACACTCACTTCTGATTATACTAAGTTGTATGACACTTCCAAAAGATTGAAAATTAGGTTAGGAAAACAGCCTGAGACTGCTGCTTCCTATCCTAACATGTGTCACTTACCGAATAATCGGAGCATTCCCAAACCAAACACTGTCAGACCCAACCCTATCAAACCTTTACCCCAAAAGGTTAAGCCCAAACAGGATTATAGGTATGCTTTCTTCTATACTAGAAAACCTAAACCTACCAACCGTGCACATCACTCAGCTTTCAACACTAAACATGCACAATGTCATTATTGTGGCCACATTGGTCATATTTCTTCTGCATGTAGAATCAGAAAGCTTGTTGATTTAAATATTTATGCATAGATACCAAAAGCTAACATTTCAGGACCCTACAAGAAATGGGTACCAAAAGTTTCATCTGCAAACTGTTTTGTAGGTGGAACACCTTTCAAATGCTAAAAGCAAATGGATTCTCGACAGCGGTTGTTCACGGCATATGACCGGTGACGCTACATTATTTGCAACACTGTCGAAGAAAAAGAAGGAATGTTATGTCTCCTTCGGTAATAACTTGAAAGGGTATATCATTGGTATCAGTGATGTTGGTAAGTCTCCCTATCCTGTGATTAAGGATGTCTGTCTGGTTACCGAGTTGAAACATAATCTACTCAGCGTAAGTCATCTAGCTGATCATGGTTATGGCATCAACTTTGATAAAGACAAATGTACTATAGTTGATAGCTCAACTGGTAGTACTATCTTTGAAGGTATCAGGGAAGACAACATATATGTTTTCTATTTGTTGGAAGAAACTAACATTTTAGGTAGATGCTTAATGGCTAAAAGTGATGAGAGTCATCTGTGGCATATGAGACTCGGTCACGCAAATATGGACACAATCTCAAGATTATCTACAAAGAAGCTAGTACGCGGTTTACCGGACGTAACATTCAAGAAGGATTCGGTATGCAGCCAATGTGAAAAGAACAAAGCTACCAGATCCACATTCAAGTCAGTAAACGCAGTATGTACTACTAGACCTCTACAATTGCTACATATGGACTTATTTGGTCCTAGCAGAGTTGCTAGCCTCGGAGGTAAGCTATATGCTTTTGTAATTGTAGATGATTACTCTAGATACACGTGGGTATACTTCTTGACACGCAAGAATGATGCATTATCTGAATTTGTCGCCTTTTGCAAGAAAGTACAGAATAAAAAAGGTTACATGATCACTCGTATTAGAAGCGATCATGGTGGCGAATTCGAGAATGCAGAGTTTGAGCAATTTTGTGACACACACGGTTTTGTACACGAGTTCTCCTGCCCTAGGACTCCACAACAAAATGGAGTTGTGGAACGTAAGAACAGAACTCTATCCGAAATGGCCAGAGTAATGTTAAACCAGTTTAGTCTACCCAAATATTTCTGGGCTGAAGCTGTCAATACAGCTTGTTTTGTTCTCAATAGAGTTCTAATTCGACCCAAATCGAAGAAGACTCCATTTGAGTTATGGTTTGATAGAATTCCATCAGTTTCATATTTTAGAATATTTGGATGTAAGTGCTTTATTCTTAATACAAAAGACAATTTGGAAAAGTTTGACGAAAAGGCCGATGAAGGTATATTTTTAGGTTATGCGGCCAAGAGCAAAGGATACAGAGTCTTCAACAAACGAACCATGATCATCGAAGAGTCAATCAACGTCACTTTTGATGAAATGAATCAAATGACTATCGATGACAATGACGAAGATCCAACTGTACCAAGCTCAACAACAGCTGATTCTCAACCAAGCTCGGGACTAGCTGATCCGCCTAGAGAAGATCCAGGAACCAGCTACCTCCAGAGTCTGCCGAAAAGATTAAAATTTACGGCTGATCATCCAAAGGATTTGGTAATTGGTGATATTACCAAAGGTGTAAGTACTCGTACATCCAGTAGAGATATTGTTTCTAGTGTTGCATTCATTTTACAGCTAGAACCCAAAACTATTGATGAAGCATGTAGTAATAGTTTTTGGATAGATGCTATGCAAGAGGAATTAAATCAATTTGAACGGAATCAAGTTTGGGAACTTGTTCCCAAGCCTATTGATCATCCGGTCATTGGCACCCGTTCGGTATTCCGAAATAAATTGAATGAGAATGGTTTAGTGACTCGTAATAAGGCTCGACTCGTAGCTCAAGGATACAATCAGGAAGAAGGTATCGACTACGATGAGACTTATGCCCCAGTTGCGAAATTAGAATCCATTTGCATGTTATGTGCATTTGCATGTTTTCATAATTTCAAATTATTTCAAATGGATGTCAAGAGTGCATTTTTAAATGGTCTTATAAAAGAAGAAATTTTTGTAGCACAACCTCCAGGTTTCACAGATTTTAAAAACCCTGATCATGTTTTCAAGTTGAAGAAAGCTTTATACGGTCTGAAACAAGCCCCTCGTGCTTGGTATGATCGTCTAAGCTCTTTCCTACTTGACAACGGTTTTGCAAAAGGCAAGGTTGACACTACACTTTTTATTAAGTCCTTTAATGGTAAGCTTCTCTTAATACAAGTCTATGTTGATGATATTATATTTGGATCTACTGATGAATCTCTGTGTCAAGAATTTTCTAAGTGTATGCAGAATGAGTTTGAGATGAGCATGATGAGAGAGCTGAAATTCTTTCTCGGACTGCAAATCAAACAAACTGACAATGGGACGTTCATAAATCAAGCCAAGTACACAAAAGATTTGCTAAAGAAGTTTGATCTGGACAATGTCAAACCTATTGGCACTTCGATGGCAACTTCAACAAAGCTTGATATTGATGAACAAGGCAAGCCGGTCGACACACGTAAGTATCGAGGTATGATCGGTAGTTTACTTTATTTAACTGCTAGTCGTCCAGATATTATGTTTAGTGTTTGCCTGTGTGCACGTTTTCAAGCTAATCCAAAGGAATCACATCTGTGCGCAGTTAAGCGTATCTTTCGATACCTTAAGGGCACTTCTTCTGTTGGCTTATGGTATCCCAAAACTAAGTCCTTTGACCTTATTGGTTACTCGGATGTAAATTTTGCTGGATGCAAAGTTGATAGAAAAAGTACCAGTGGCACATGTCATTTCTTAGGCAAGGTTTTAGTCTCATGGTTTAGTAAAAAGCAAAATTCTGTAGTCCTATCAACAACAGAGGCTGAGTATATCGCCGCAGGACGTTGTTGTGCTCAGATTTTGTGGATGAAACAAACCTTAGAAGACTATGATTTATTTTATACACATATTCCCATTTTCCGTGACAACACGAGCACTATTAATTTGACTAAGAATCCAGTATGTCATTCTCGTACTAAGCATATCGAGATCCGACATCATTTTCTTAGAGATCATCATCAAAATGGAGATATAGACCTTGTGTACATAGATACTGAGAATCAATTAGCTGACATTTTCACAAAACCTCTAGCAGAAGATCGTTTCAATTATTTACGTCGAGAATTAGGAATTTTGGACGTCAATAATGTTAATTAATTTTATTTTATGATTTTATTTCAATATGCAAAAACTGTGTTAGAGACAAGCCAATAAAGAGTCTGTCTGTCACCACAACTACGGTTGAAGCGAAGCGGTATTTAAGAGTTCCCCGGTGAACCTCCGCCAGCTGGGACAGTACTCCTACAGCTAATCTGAAACAGTCGCTGTGTAACGAAATTTAATTTATAAAATAATATTAATTATATTATTTTAATGTCAAAATTATTAATCCTTGAATTAAATATTTGAAATGAGCCAATAAAAAAGAAAGTGTTTCAAACCAACCCCAGGCGAATTCGGCCAGACTTCGGACCGAATTCGGCCCGAGTTCGGTTGAAGGTATCAGGTTATATAACCAGAACCCGAGAGCCTTTCTTCTTCATTACTTCTAAACTTTATCAAAACAGCAACAGCAGCCGCGCGAGAGCAGCCCTAATCCTAGTTCTTCACCACTCCTTCTCTTCCAATCCAAGTGGTGAAATCAATCCAAACTTTGGATTCGTGCAGAGTTCGTTGTTCTCTACAACATATTCGAATCTCGGGAGGTATAACTCCTTATTTCCTCTCCTTTCAATTTCGTGCTATTTAATTTTATTGCACAAATGGCACCTAATGGATTTAACCCCTTCAAGAGGAAGAAGACAACCAATCCAAGTGAGGAAGGTTCATCTTCGAATCCACCCACGGATTCCCTCTTTTCGCCAGTCCAATCTAGCGATGGCGCATTCGACGGGTTTTACTTTCAAACCCTAGATCAAGCCCTACTGTGGTATGGAGACTTCTCCATGAGATCCATATGCACAGGCGCTCCCATCAAGTGGACTGTGTTTCCAGAACACCGTCCTTTCTTTGAGGCATTAGGGTTACAATATTTTGTTAAACTTTGTTTCCCAGTAGCAACTAATGCCACTAGACTGTTCTACTGCAATATCATATTAAACACGTTTGACGTAAGTACACGTGTTGGAGGATTAGATATCAATTTCAATGATGTTATCTTAGCGGAAATCCTTGGTATTCCCAACGAAGGTGAACCGCTTGTTGATATCACTGAATTTGATTTCCCCGACGGCACGACACTTACTAGTTTCAAAGCTGAACTCTGTGCACCTGATCGAGTTCGCTCTGGAAAGTTCAAGGCAAAAAACTTGAACTTGTTTAATTATGAATTGCACCGTATCATTTACTCCACTCTCCTTCCAAAGTCTACTTCAAAAGATGATGTCACGTCTCTTGAATTATCTGCTATGTATCACTTCTTAAGGGGATTCCATTTTCTGCCCCTAAGACCATTATCCAGATGATATGACGTTGTCGTGCAAGAGATAGAAATCTCTCTTATGCGATGATTCTTCCACGCATCTTTCAGCGTTTCGACATTGATTTATCAACTTGTACTCAAGACCCTGAGCCCAAATTTCTGAAGTTATCTCGTCGCAGTATGACTGCTGCTGCTCCTCCTCCTACTGCTCTTGCTACTGCTCCACCTCCTCCACCTCCTCAGCAGTATGCCATGACATTTGAGGGCATACACCAGCACCTTTCGGATTTGCACGTCTCGATGACGGATATTGCCCGCGAACGTGAGTTCCGCGACGTCACTCGTTATCAGGCGATTGCAAATTCTTTAGCTGATCTTCGATTTGCCCAGGCTGGACATTCTGCTGGTTCCATTCCTAGAGATCCAGCTTTCTCTGGTTACCGCTGTGAGGATGAGGCTGTTCATGCCTACTTTCAGCCCGGTAACGCATATGATTGGTACCGTTCTGACCGTGCTCCTCCTCGAGACTATGTCGGTGAGTTTTACACTGGCGCTCCTCCTCACCCTTCTGGAGCTGGTACCTCTGCAGCTGTTCCTTCTGGACATGCCGGTCATGCTGTTGATGATGATGATGATGATGATGATGATGAGGATATGTGATATGTTATCTGATGTTTGAGACTTAGATATTATCTACTATATACTTGGAAATGCTCCGACATTCCAAGTTTTTCTTTTTAGACTTTATTATCAGTATTTTTTTTGAGGACTTGTACTGGATATTTTTATGTCTCTTGGACATCATTTCATCTTTATGGATTTCGTAGTTTATCTTTCACATCAGTTTACTTATTTACTTAGCATCTTTATCTGCTTCTTTATTATAAACTGCCTGTGAAATAATTCTATGTTTCTGCCTGAGACAAATACATGCCTGTGATGTTATTTTTTTTACTGCCTCTACCATCTGTCATATTTTTTTTTTCGTATTTCTTCACCGTTTGTTACTTATGCATTAATTGCGGGGGAGTTTTTCTCTTTTGCAATTATTTTGCCAAGTGACAACGGGGGAGAAAAATAAAGATCTAAGGCTGTGTTTGATTGGGTTTTTTTTCCATGGAAAATATTTCCATCACAAAATTTCCAACAATTGTAGCGTTTGATAGCTTATATTTTCCATGGAATTAATTTCCAAAAAACTATCATTTTCCATATTTTCATCTAAAATGGTGGAAAATGAAACTTGTCCAACCCATAGAAAAATATCATTTTTCATGGAAAATAACTATTTTTCGTGGAAAATAATGGCAATCAAACACCCAAATTAAGTTTTCCATGAAATTTTTTTCCTAGAAAAATAATTCCATGGAATTAATTTCTTTTCTACATATTTTCCACCTTGCAATCAAACGCACCATAACATTCTTTTGAGAAAATGCAGGACATGAACAATTTTTTGATTTTATTTCAAGCTTAAATGTTATATCATTCATAGTTTGTCAATTATCAAAATGGGGGAGATTGTTGGTCCATTGGTCATATGGTCAAACTGATTTTAAAAATTGATCAAACTGTCTGGATATATGAAGCTAGTCAGGATATCTCGGACTCTTGGACATGATCAAGAATGGCTATCTACTCAGTTCAAAACCGAAGCAATGTTTGCTTGTTCGAGTCTGTATTTCTTTGAGCAATGTATTTTTCATTTTATTGAGTCTAGGAATACGTTGTACACCGAGTCGTACTGGCAAATAGGCTATTCCAAAATGATTTCAAAATATTTTTAAAATGTCCTTAGTTTTTTAAAAACATTCATATTAACAAAAGCTTCAAAAAAGTTTTCAAAAATCCCAAAAAAAACTAATTTTAAAAACCTAACCTAACCCTGACAGAACTCGGCCAGAGTTCAGCCAGAGTTCGGTTAGTGGCCGTTTTAATTTTTGAATTCTCTGGAACTTGGTCCTCCTGCAGTTGCGGATTTGACCGAGATTTCCTCATCGAGTTCTGCCCGAATTCTGCCAGAATTCTGTCTTTGGAATTCCTATAAATAGAGAAGGATTTCGATCATTTTAACTCACTCATTCACTTTTAATCTTCTCTCTTCTAAAAAGCTTTCAGTCTTCCAAAGAGTTTTTCTTGAGCTTCAAATTTCAGATCCCAAGCCAATTACAATCCTCTAGTCGATTTGCCAGTGCGGTACGGTCTAGAAGTTTCAGAGTGATTGTAATCAGAGGCTTGATAGAAGATTCAACTCTTCACAATTGAAGTTGGACGAGTTCTTCGTATCAAAGCTCGCGTTGTAGAAGTTGCAAGGACTTCGTAAGAAAACTTGCGATTTTGCCAATAGTGGATTCAACTGGTAGCAAGAGTTCTACCGACTGGATTAGTCCTCAACAGAGGAAAACCAGTATACATCGTTGTCTTTGCGTTTGCTTTCTTATCTCTGCCTTTACATTACTTAGTTGTGATTATTATTCTGTGATCTTGCTGCTAACATTTTTTAATTAGTATTATTCCGCTGCCAACTCTATTCACCCCCCCTCTAGAGTATTGTGCTTTACTGCTAAGTGACAACGGGGGAGAAAAAATAAAGATATAACATTCTTTGAGAAAATGCAGGACATGAACAATTTTTTTTACTGTCTCTACCATCTGTCATATTTTTTTTGTATTTCTTCACTGTTTGTTACTTATGCATTAATTGCGGGGAAGTTTTTCTCTTTTGCGTACTTGGCTTGATTTATGAACGTCCCATTGTCAGTTTGTTTGATTTGCAGTCCGAGAAAGAATTTCAGCTCTCCCATCATGCTCATCTCAAACTCATTCTGCATACACTTAGAAAATTCTTGACACAGAGATTCATCAGTAGATCCAAATATAATATCATCAACATAGACTTGTATTAAGAGAAGCTTACCATTAAAGGACTTAATAAAAAGTGTAGTGTCAACCTTGCCTTTTGAAAAACCGTTGTCAAGTAGGAAAGAACTTAGACGATCATACCAAGCACGAGGGGCTTGTTTCAGACCGTATAAAGCTTTCTTCAACTTGAAAACATGATTAGGATTTTTAAAATCTGTGAAACCTGGAGGTTGTGCTACAAAAACTTCTTCTTTTATAAGACCATTTAAAAATGCGCTCTTGACATCCATTTGAAATAATTTGAAATTATGAAAACATGCAAATGCACATAACATGCGAATGGATTCTAATCTCGCAACTGGGGCATAAGTCTCATCGTAGTCGATACCTTCTTCCTGATTGTATCCTTGAGCTACGAGTCGAGCCTTATTACGAGTCACTAAACCATTCTCATTCAGTTTATTTCGGAATACCCAACGGGTGCCAATGACCGGATGATCAATAGGCTTGGGAACAAGTTCCCAAACTTGATTCCGTTCAAATTGGTTTAATTCCTCTTGCATAGCATCTATCCAAAAACTATCACTACATGCTTCATCAATAGTTTTGGGTTCTAGCTGTGAAATGAATGCAACACTAGAAACAATATCTCTACTGGATGTACGAGTACTTACACCTTTGGTAATATCACCAATTACCAAATCCTTTGGATGATCA
This sequence comes from Iris pallida, assembly GCA_029216955.1. NCBI lineage: Eukaryota > Viridiplantae > Streptophyta > Magnoliopsida > Asparagales > Iridaceae > Iris > Iris pallida. Next base: position 9,973,838 of record JANAVB010031417.1, on the reverse strand, counting down.
GCCGTAAATTTTAATCTTTTCGGCAGACTCTGGAGGTAGCTGGTTCCTGGATCTTCTCTAGGAGGATCAGCTAGTGCCGAGCTTGGTTGAGAATCAGCTGTTGTTGAGCTTGGTACAGTTGGATCTTCGTCATTGTCATCGATAGTCATTTGATTCAGTTCATCAAAAGTGACGTTGATTGACTCTTCGATGATCATGGTTCGTTTGTTGAAAACTCTGTATCCTTTGCTCTTGGCCGCATAACCTAAAAATATACCTTTATCGGCCTTTTCGTCAAACTTTCCCAAATTGTCTTTTGTATTAAGAATAAAGCACTTACAGCCAAATATTCTAAAATATGAAACTGATGGAATTCTATCAAACCATAACTCAAATGGAGTCTTCTTCGATTTGGGTTGAATTAGAACTCTATTGAGAACAAAACAAGCTGTATTGACAGCTTCAGCCCAGAAATATTTGGGTAGACTAAACTGGTTTAACATTACTCTGGCCATTTCGGATAGAGTTCTGTTCTTACGTTCCACAACTCCATTTTGTTGTGGAGTCCTAGGGCAGGAGAACTCGTGTACAAAATCGTGTGTCACAAAATTGCTCAAACTCTGCATTCTCGAATTCGCCACCATGATCGCTTCTAATACGAGTGATCATGTAACCTTTTTCATTCTGTACTTTCTTGCAAAAGGCGACAAATTCGGATAATGCATCATTCTTGCGTGTCAAGAAGTATACCCACGTGCATCTAGAGTAATCATCTACAATTACAAAAGCATATAATTTACCTCCGAGGCTAGCAACTCTGCTAGGACCAAATAAGTCCATATGTAGCAATTGTAGAGGTCTAGTAGTACATACTGCGTTTACTGACTTGAATGTGGATCTGGTAGCTTTGTTCTTTTCACATTGGCTGCATACCGAATCCTTCTTGAATGTTATGTCCGGTAAACCGCGTACTAGCTTCTTTGTGGATAATCTTGAGATTGTGTCCATATTTGCGTAACCGAGTCTCATATGCCACAGATGACTCTCATTACTTTTAGCCATTAAGCATCTACCTGAAATGTTAGTTTCTTTCAACAAATAGAAAACATATATGTTGTCTTCCCTGATACCTTCAAAGATAGTACTACCAGTTGAGCTATCAACTATAGTACATTTGTCTTTGCCAAAGTTGATGTCATAACCATGATCAGCTAGATGACTTACGCTGAATAGATTATGTTTCAACTCGGTAACCAGACAGACATCCTTAATCACAGGATAGGGAGACTTACCAACATCACCGATACCAATGATATACCCTTTCAAGTTATTACCAAATGAGACATAACCTTCCTTCTTTTTCTTCGACAGTGTTGCAAATAATGTAGCGTCACCGGTCATATGCCGTGAACAACCGCTGTCGAGAATCCATTTGCTTTTAGCATGTGAAAGGTGTTCCACCTACAAAACAGTTTGCAGATGAAACTTTTGGTACCCATTTCTTGTAGGGTCCTGAAATGTTAGCTTTTGGTATCCATGCATAAATATTTAAATCAACAAGCTTTCTGATTCTACATGCAGAAGAAATATGACCAATGTGGCCACAATAATGGCATTGTGCATGTTTAGTGTTGAAAGCTGAGTGATGTGCACGGTTGGTAGGTTTAGGTTTTCTAGTATAGAAGAAAGCATACCTATAATCCTGTTTGGGCTTAACCTTTTGGGGTAAAGGTTTGATAGGGTTAGGTCTGACAGTGTTTGGTTTGGGAATGTTCCGATTATTCGGTAAGTGACACATGTTAGGGTAGCAAGCAGCAGTCTCAGGCTGTTTTTCTAACCTAATTTCCAATCTTTTGGAAGTGTCATACAACTTAGTATAATCAGAAGTGAGTGTTTCCATTCTGATTTGTGCACTTTGCAGACTTTTCTTCTCTTTAGAAAGTTCTTCTTTCAGTTGGTCAATAACCTTGTCTTTCTCTTTAGATGACTTGGTAGTCTCGTATAATAAGAGCTTAATAGAGGAAAACTCACCAGACTCACTAACATTATTTCTAACCTCAGCTAGTAGGTCGGTAAGTCTTCCTATTTCATCTTTGTACTCTTTGAGTACCTTCTTAGAGGTCTGATATTTGCTACGCAGTTTCCTGTAATCACTTATCAGTTCACTGAAGGCATCTCCTAATTGCTCAAAGGTGAAGTCATCATATGTATCAACTACAGGTTCAGTAGGTACCTGATCGGATGCCATAAAGCATACGTTTGCAGCGTCTTCTGATTGTTCATCTTCTGAATCGCTGGCTTCACTTTCATGCCATATGCTGGTGTTGGCATATCTCCGAGATGTTGATCTCTTCAGGTTCCCTTTTTCATACCTATTGCTCTTCTTGCTTGATGATGAGTTTGTAGGACAATCCTTCTTCATGTGTCCCTTCTTCTTGCAGCCATAGCAGACAGCATCATCTTGATACCAGTTGTTGCTGTTATTATTTTCTTTGGCTTTCTTCTCATATCTCATGAATCTTTTGAATTTTCTTGCTAGGAGTGCTTGATCTTCAGCATCAGATTCACTGCTGTCTGAATCACCTTCAGCAGCTTTTCTGTGCTTAGCCTTAAAAGCGATCGTCTTCTCCTTTGGTGCAGGCTCTTCAAAATCTTGTAGCTCAAGTTCATGAGTGAATAGCTTACCCATGAGTACTTCGAGGGACATAGTTGTGAGGTCGTTCCCTTCAATGATTGCAGTAGCCTTTGGAATCCAGTTCTTGGTAAGTGCTTGCAGGAATTTGAGAATCTTTTCATGGTTACTGTACTCTTTGCCTAGGGAGGACAAAGGATTTACAATATCCAAGAATCTTTCGAACATCTGAGTAACTGTTTCGTTGGGCTTCATCTTGAACACCTCATACTCTTGAGTAAGTCTGCTGACCTTTGATTCTTTGACTTGAGTCGTGCCTTCATGTGTGACTTCAAGAAGCTTCCACACTTCATTAGCAGTTGTGCAGATAGACACCCTGTTAAATTCAGTTCTGTCTAAAGCACAAAATAAAGCGTTAATAGCACGTGCGTCAAGACTGGCCTTTTTCTTTTCCTCCTCTGTATATCTGTTATGGGGTTTTTCAACTAGAACTCCATCAACATTTATACGAGGTGGCTTTTGATAGCCATCAATAACAATATACCATAAATCAAAGTCAAGAGATTTCAAGAAGAAACTCATCCGTGTTTTCCAATAGGTATAGTTCGTACCATCAAACAGTGGAGGTCTGTTTGTGGCCTGGCCTTCACTTGTGAATTTCACAGTTGCCATATGTTGTGCTGTGATCTATATAACAATTAGTTAAATGAATAAATAATTGCAATGTTACCTTGCTTTACCTGTAACACCCGCTCTGATACCAATTGTAGGAACGAAATCGTAAAGCACAATACTCTAGAGGGGGGGGGGGGGGTGAATAGAGTTGGCAGCGGAATAATGCTAATTAAAAAGTGTTAGCAGCAAGATCACAGAATAATAATCACAACTAAGTAATGTAAAGGCAGAGATAAGAAAGCAAACGCAAAGACAGCGATGTATACTGGTTTCCCTCTGTTGAGGACTAATCCAGTCGGTAGAACTCTTGCTACCAGTTGAATCCACTATTGGCAAAACCGCAAGTTTTCTTACGAAGTCCTTGCAACTTCTACAACGCGAGCTTTGATACGAAGAACTCGTCCAACTTCAATTGTGAAGAGTTGAATCTTCTATCAAGCCTCTGATTACAATCACTCTGAAACTTCTAGACCGCACCGCACTGGTAAATCGACTAGAGGATTGTAATTGGCTTGGGATCTGAAATTTGAAGCTCAAGAAAAAACTCTTTGGAAGACTGAAAGCTTTTTAGAAGAGAGAAGATTGAAAGTGAATGAGTGAGTTAAAATGATCGAAATCCTTCTCTATTTATAGGAATTCCAAAGACAGAATTCTGGCAGAATTCGGACAGAATTCGAGCAGAACTCGATGAGGAAATCTCGGTCAAATCCGCAACTGCAAGAGGACCAAGTTCCAGAGAATTCAAAAATCAAAACGGCCACTAACCGAACTCTGGCCGAACTCTGGCCGAGTTCTGCCAGGGTTAGGTTAGGTTTTTAAAATTAGTTTTTGGGGATTTTTGAAAACCTTTTTGAAGCTTTTGTTAATATGAATGTTTTTCAAAAACTAAGGACATTTTAAAAACATTTTGAAATCATTTTGGAATAGCCTATTTGCCAGTACGACTCGGTGTACAACGTATTCCTAGACTCAATAAAATGAAAAATACATTGCTCAAAGAAATACAGACTCGAACAGGCAAACATTGTTTCGGTCTTGAACTGAGTAGATAGTCATTCTTGATCATGTCCAAGAGTCCGAGATATCCTGACTAGCTTCATATATCCAGACAGAGTTTGATCAATTATTAAAATCAGTTTGACCATATGACCAATAGGCCAACAGAGATCACTGTGGACTTCCATTCCTCGTAGTCGTGCTTCTTCATCTGCTTATGCCTCTTGTAGCCACTACAAGAATTGCCCCCATTTACAACATTTTTTGTGCAACGGTTATATGGGTGTTGCTGGAACTATTATTTGCAACAATCTCATAACGGTTCTACAAACCGTTACCAAATTAAAGCTATTTACAACAGTTAGAAGTGAATCGTTGCCTCATAAAACCTTTTACAACGGTTTGTAAATGCTTGCTAAATATTTGTCTTTTTTACAACGGTCTAGCGACGATTTTATAAAAATGTTGTCAGAGTGAGCTGAAAGGGCAACTGTTATGCAAGGGTTTTACATAACCGTTGCAAATGTGTTAGTATTTTGCATCAATTAGTTTAAGCCTTATAAAAAGGCTTACTATTAGCAACATTTGAACAACGTTTTTTGTAAATTGTTACGGTTGGCCTTATTATCTATAATGATTGTGCAACCTTTTTTGCAACTATTTGCAAATTTTTGTAAAATGACAACATTAGTGATAACCATTGCCGAAATAACAATAAATCGCTTCAACCTATTGATCTCACACTAGTTTGTCTATATTAACTGTTGCAAATTCAAAATCCAATTTAAATTTATTAATATATATATATATATATATATATATATATATATATATATATATATATATATATATATGGAAGTGGATCAAAAGCCCCCCTTAAAAAGCCCCCCCAAAAACCCCCCTCACTCTAATCCGTAATTTAATGTTAATATTAATGTTAATGTTAATATTAATGTTAATATTAACATTAAATACTAAAATTAACATTAAACTTAACATTAAAATTAATATTAACATTAACATTAACATTAACATTAATATTAACATTAACATTAATATATTAAAAAATTAAAAAAAAATATTAACATTAACATTAATATTAACATTAATATTAACATTAAGGGTTATTTACACTAACTACCCCTATGTTTTTTATTTATAACACGGGGTACCCCTGATTTAAACTATTTACACTAACTACCCCTCCCTTTAGAAAACGTAGGGGTAGTTAGTGTTATAATTTTTTTATTTTTCCTTAAAGTAGGGGTACCCCGTGTAATAAACCAAAACATAGGGGTAGTTAGTGTAAATAGTTTAAAAGTAGGGGTACCCCGTGTTATAAATCAAAAACATAGGGGTAGTTAGTGTAAATAACCCTAACATTAATATTAACATCAATATTACGAATTAAAGTGAGGGGGGTTTTTGGGGGGCTTTCTAAGGGGGGCTTTTGATCCGCTCCCTATATATATATATATATATATATATATATATATTTTATATATATATATATATATATATATATATATATATATAGGAAGATTTGATCAAAATTGTATCTCGGTTTTACTTAAAGGCTGGACCCCACATGGCCATTGTTTTTGTATATATGTAGCTCGGTAGATAATCTGTGGAGAAAGGGGGGGATGGCCCTCTCTCTCGATCTCATAGCATTTGGTCTGCTCGTATATATATGTTATAATAAATTTAGGTTTTTTTGTTCTATAAAAATTATGATAGTTATTGTGTGATTTATATTATAGAGTAGTTATTCTTAAAACTATTTAAATTAAAATGAACTTAAAGAATATTTATGCGAGAAAAAAATTACCTATATCACAAAAACTACTTTCTTCCTGATCCTACTAGAAAATAGAGCATGGCATGTCATACACAAGAAAATCTTAGAAGGAAAAAAAAATTATTTTGTACATAAAATTATATTAAAATCAAATGATCCATATAACAACAAATTGTTATGTCGTAATTAATTACAAAACTATAGTATAAAATCCCATATTTTACGAAAAAATCTTATATAGTGCGCTCGGTTTTGTTCTAATTTATTCGATTTTTCGAAGAAAACCATAACTGAACCAAACTGGTCGGTTATTAATAAAATCCAGCCGAAACAATCTTATTAGACCATTAGTTCGGTTTGGTCAGGGTCAGTTTAGTCGGTTCATCCAATTCTGCACACCCTACTTCACGTGCGTTGTACGTATAAAAAATGTATGTTATTATTAAAAGATTAAATAAAAATTTAAATTATATTAAAATATTTTTAATATAATTTGAATATATTTAAATAATTGTTTGTTAATTTTTATTTAAAATTTTGGATGTGTTTAATTAGATAATACTATGCAGTTAGTCTAAATATAAATTAAATTTAGAATTTGAATTTATTTTTAAGATTTGTTATTTATTCAAGTGGTTTTTAGTTTTTTTATAAAAACATATTAATTTAATAGTTAAATTTTTATATGTTAATACATACGACTTAGATGGCAACCTATCTAAATATATATCAAATATATCTATATAATCAAAAAAAAGTATACATATATAAATACATATCAAATATGTCTAGTTATATCAAAATATATATATATATATATATATATATATTTTGATATAACTAGACATATTTGATATGTATTTATAAATATATCTATATAATCAAAAAAAAAAAATATAACACCTTAAATATCTCTCTCTCTCTCACGTAAGGAAGGGGTCCGGGCGGGAGAGAATTGGAAAAGGCGGAAGAAAAACGGGAAAAATAATTGGGATCCACCTATATTATTTTGGTTTTCCCACATTGGAAGGATTTCACGTAAGGAAGGGGTCCGGGCGGAAGAGAATTGGGAGGGCTGACCTATTCTCAAGGTGCTCTCTAACGGAAGACCTTCGGTTAGATTTTTTTCTTTCAATATTTGTCTATTTATTTAGGGCTTATGGTTTTTAGAATTATTTGGAAAAATACTTGAGTTTTCAGAATTTTAACAATATTTGTGAAAAAATTGTGAATCCGCAGGTCCTCCGACGAACTCGGCTTGGTCATCCCCGCTACGAAGTTGAGTCACTGCTGTAGACAGTCCTTGCTTCCTTGTAAGTTCTGTCTAAAATTTTAATTTCAGATCGAATTTAAAGTTCTGTTTCAACTTAATAATTTTTCGTTTGGAGTTAAATACGTGGGTTTGGAGGTTTGCTTTTGAGTTTTATATGTTTGATAAAATTCCTAAATGAAATAATGTTTGCTACATTCAGCCCTCGTGATAAGTAAAAAAAAGCCATTAAGTTTGAATTTAAATTCCATCACTACATTTTTTTTCCATTATTCTATTTTGACACATGGATCTGGACACGGACATGTATCTAGACGCAGACACATACTTGGATCTGGACACGGATACGACCTGGATCATGAATATATTTTAGAAAAAAACAATTTTGAATATCAAAATATATACATATATGAATTTATAACAAAATCTTCAACTTTGTGATAATTATACTTCAGTATAAGTCGAAATACTTGAAAGAAACTTACATGTATTTAATTTCATTTAATTTCCAAAAATATATATATATATATATATATATATATATATATATATATATATATATATATATATATATATATATATATATATACTTTTTGTGCGCAAAAGTTAGAAAAAGGCCCTTTTTAAAAACTTGTCTTGGAAAGTATAAAAAAAATCATAACAAAGCAACGAAAAATGCAACTCCATATTGAAAGCCTCTGATTTTGTTGTGTAAAAATTACCGACTCTCATGTTTGCTGATGAAAATGCAACTAAATATTATATAGTTTTCTACTTTGATGTTATTCTATAGTTTTCTACTCTAATTACCTACTCTTAGGTTTGTTGATGAAAGTTACCTACTCTAATGTTATTGTGTAAAAATTGCCTTCGTTGTATCGCTTTTGTCAATGATAAGTTTGTGTCTATAGGAATATGATTAATATCTGTTAATTGGTTGTGAATTTCATTCATCATTAGTGTATTTCCACTGAGATAACTCATAACATTCTATGTTCATAATATTACCAAAAGAATATCTACGAAATAACTGGTTCCAATTTGTAAAATGTAAATATATACGAAAAGTGTGAACTAGACAATGAGACGTGGAATTATCTTTTAGCTTATTTCTTGTAGTTGTGCATTATTATATTTTATTGAACTTTATTAGTCATTTAATTGTACTTTTCTTTCCTTCCACAGTTGTTTAAGTAGATCAAATATGGACAAAAGTTGGATCCATTGTGATAGAACTGGGAGTTTGTATAAAGATGGAGTAATAGAATTTCTTAAATTTGCATTTGATAATGCAGCACGAGGAAAGATTTTGTGCCCTTGTGTAAATTGCAATAATTGTGTATGGAAAAACCGAGAAGAGGTATATTATCATATGATCATCAAAGGTATTGACCCATCATATTTCAATTGGAATCTTTATGGTGAGAGTTTCACACATTCCAATGTCGATTTTCATGACACGATGAAAGGCATGCCACATTTGCATGATGATATTGAAGGGTTATTATATGATGCCCATCCATTTATTTTTGAACATCTTGAGGAGGAAGAGAATGCAAATAATGATGAGTGCAGAGAATGAATTGAAACTGATTTAGAGAGATTGTATCAGTTGTTGGAAGACTGTAAACAAGATCTCTATCTTGGAATCTTGGAGCCCCAATAAGTAAACTTAGTTTCATTGTCCGGATGTTTCTTGCAAAATGTCTTCATGGTATTACCAATGCTGGTTTTACTGCAATTCTAGAGATTTTAAAATTTACATTTCCACAGTTGAAGTCAATTCCCAAAAGTATTAATGAGACTCGAAGCCTTATGCGAGGGTTGGGACTTGGCTGCAATAAAATTGATGCTTGTAGAAATGATTGTATGCTGTTTTGGAAAGAATATGCAAATGCAGATATTTGCCATCATTGTGGTGCTTGTAGGTGGGTCACAAATGAGGACAAAAACTCAAAAAAAATTGATGAAAATCCTACAACACCTAACAATGTTTCATTACCTGCTGGAAAAAGAATTCCAAAAAAGATATTACGTCATTTTCCAGTGACAACAAGACTCCAGCGTCTATTTATGTGTTCAAAAATAGCTGCATCTATGAGGTGGCATGATGAGGGTCGTAATAAGGATGATAAGTTAAGGCATCCAACAGATTCAAAAGCTTGGAAGGCTTTAGACTCCGTTGATCCTAGTTTTGCATGCGACACTCGTAATGTAAGGCTTGGTTTATCCAGTGACGGTTTTAATCCATTTAGGACAATGAACATTCAATATAGCGTGTGGCCTGTTGTATTGATGCCATACAATTTGCCCCCTTGGATGTGTATGAAACCTCCAAATTTTATGATGGCACTTCTTATTCCTGGGAAAGAATCCTCAGGGAATGACAATGATGTCTACTTGCAACCACTAATAGATGAGTTAAAGGATCTTTGGGATGTTGGGATCAAGACTTATGATGCATCAAGGCATGAAAATTTTATGATGCGTGCTACACTATTATGGACAATCAATAACTTTCCTGCATATGTCATGTCATCAGGGTGGAGCACGAAAGGGAGATTGGCATGTCCTGTATGTTGTTATGATACTAAATCTATCTATCTACATAATAGCAAAAAAAATTTGCTATCATAGAAATCGTAGATTTCTTGACTCAAACCACAAATGGCGCCATGATACGAAGTCATTCTATGGGGGAAAGGAATTGGATGGTGCACCGGCTTTGTTATCTGGGACACACATTTTAGAGCAGGTGGGGGACATGGAAAATAAGTTTGGGAAGACTCAATCAAAGAAAAAAGACAAAGATGGTGGTCCATGGAAGAAAAAGAGCATTTTCTTTTTGTTACCGTATTGGAAATTCAATATATTGCATCACAATCTCGATGTGATGCATATTGAGAAAAACGTATGTAATAAGGTTCTTGGAACACTTTTAAATATGAAAGGAAAATCAAAAGATCATATGAAAGGTCGTCTTGACTTAGAGGATATTGGTGTTAGGCCTGAACTTCACATAAGAGAGGATGCATCCAATAACAAGTATTTGCCTGCTGCCAGTTTCTCTATGGTGTCAAAACAAAAAGAAATTTTTTGTAAGGTGTTAAAAGGAGTGAGGGTTCCTGATGGGTATGCATCAAACATTTCTCGTTGTATGCAACTCAAGGGGTACAAAATATCTGGGCTAAAAAGTCATGATTGCCATTTTATTCTTCATTATTTGCTTCAACTTGCTGTACGAAGAGCTTTGCCTACCAATATTGCAGAACCATTGATTAAATTAGGAGACTTTTTTAGACGTCTATGTGCAAAGGTCATTGGACGATCTATACGAGCTAGAAGGTGAAATTGCATAAACACTTTGCAGATTGGAAATGATTTTTCCTCTATCTTTTTTCGATATTATGATGCATTTGCCAATTCATCTAGCATACGAGGTTAGGATCGGAGGACCTGTTCCATATCGTTGGATGTATCCTATTGAAAGGTATGAATAAATACTAAATTTGGTACATTTCTAGATTAAGTTACAACTATTTATGTTAACTTTTTCTTATTACTAGGTACCTTGGCGTTCTTAAATCGTATGTTCGAAATAGAAGCCGTCCAGAAGGCTCTATAACAGAGGGTTACATAGCCGAAGAGTGCTTGACTTTTTGTTCTAGATATCTTCATGAGAGTGTTGATACACGATTTAATAGACTATCTCGGAACTCAAAAAATGTTGGTTCTGAAGTACAAGTTTCATCCGTTCTTACAACATATGGTCAACCTTTAGGGAATGGTGAAATGTTTGTACTAACCGAGGCCGCTTGGGTTCAAGCACATCGATATGTATTGTTCAACACTACCAAGATTAACGCATATCTCGAGTAAGACACTATGCAAGAATCTAGATTATCATTAATTACTTTATATATTTTACTATATTTACCTTAAAGATTTGTTTTTTACATGTAGAGAACATTATGAGATTATGGAGGGTCAAAGATCTCGTAAAAGATCAATGGAATGGACTTCTGCACATGATCATAGCAAAGAATTTCATGAGTGGTTTGCAGAACGTGTGCGAAATGAGCAAGTGTCCGAAGAAATAAAATGGTTGTCGCGTGGCCCAAATTATGCTTCAAAAAGATTCAGGGGTTATATTGTAAATGGTTATAGGTTCCGCACTCTAGGTCGTGATCTGGGAAAACGAACTCAGAATTGTGGGGTAGTCGTTACTGCATCCACTTCAAGCTTTGCAAGTAACAAAGATCGAAATCCAGTTGTCAGTGAGGTTACTTATTATGGAATGGTGAAGCAGATTATTGAGTTAGACTATTATGGACATCTAAGTTTCGTGATGTTTGAATGCAATTGGTTCCAATGGAGGCTAGATGAGTATAAACTTCCCATGGTTAATTTTAGAAAATTAATATATAAGAATGATCCTTTTGTGTTAGCAACTCAAGTGCATCAAGTTTTTTATGTGCAAGACCCTATTGAGCATGACTGGTATAGCATAATAAAAGCAGTACCTAGAGACTATTATGATATGGATGTTGAGCTATTTAACGATGACATGGATATTGATAATTGGTTAGGTGAGCCAAGCGAGCCAAATACGAATAATGCAATAAACATTGGTGAAGAAAGTACATGAAAGATGTTCCTATATGGTTCTTTGTATTAGTCTTGTTAGCTCAAGCATGTATCAGTTTTATTAGGTACAATAAAGTATAATAAAGATAGTTCTTCAGTTTTATTATGGAGAGAGTCTTTGGATATTGATAACTGTGACTTTTTCTAGATGAATTAGTCTTATTTGGATTAGTCTTTGTATCATTCTTATTTCACAATCGCAAATGTTATGGAACTTTTGATAATTATTATTTCCTAGATGGTTCTTTGTATTACCCTATGTTACCAGGACTCGGGTACGGGTGTTGGGTACAGGTACATATTCAAGAGTCGGGTCCTTCAAACTCATAATTGAAGGACACACGGACTCGGCTAAAAAGGATCCAAATTTTGGGTACATGTACGGGGATATAACTAAGGTTTCGTAAAAAGACAACATGTAATTATAAATTACTAGTAAACTTTACTCAACTAGTTGAATAAGTCTCTAAGGGACCGTCCCATCAGCTCCCCTACTACTTAACTATCAGTCTACCATATTAAAATAAACTATCTACATAATTATCACATTAAAATAAACTATCTACATCACTACCACATTATAATAAACATCTACTTCACTACCAGTCTTTCGATTGTTACCATGAAGGATCCGATTGTCACCATGGAGGATCGGATACGGATTCCATACCCACACCCATGTCCTAAAGGGTCGACACGGGTACTTCTCCTTAAAGTGGAGAGTCCGGGTAACATAGGTATTACCTCTTTCTGCTCAAGCCTTTTACTTAATTCATTCAACTCCTTGCCTATAGAATCTTGCAAAATTGTGTGTTCCCATTCTTTGGCCACTTCTTCATCAATTTCTTTGGAATTATCTTCAGCTGATGAAAAGAAGAAATTTATAAACTATTAAACATGGATCTTAATAAACTGCATCAGCCCTAATCCTTCCTATTTTCGATGGATGAAACATGGAAACAAAAAATTAAACTATGCTAAATGCTACACCATCAAAGAGAAATGTATTACCTCTTAGGGCTTCAGACATTCGATAATTAAATGTGTCTGTACTCTGTAGGCTCCTCTTCAGTCCTTCCGGTTTCACAAAATATGTTCGAGCTTTCTGAAATATTAAGCACAAAGTAGTCTAAATACCAAAAACCTTGCCACTAACATTTTCAAGTAGACCATGGAAAGTAACCAGATATACTTAAACAGGTATCAACAATGAAACAGAAATCAAAAGTAGACTAGAAAAGAAGTTACGGAGAATAAGTATTATGCAATATACTTGAACATCTGTTTCGCAGAGATCACTTGGATCGTTTGGGTTGTGGTACTCAAAGAGTTCCCTACAAAGATCTTCATTAGTAGCTTCAAGCCAAGATATTTTTTCTTTGAGGACCTGCACATATAATAGAACATGTGATGAACTTAAAACCTACATAATAAAATATGCAATAGATTTACTTTCTTATGTCCAAGAGAAGCAGCAGCTAGTGATGTTGAAATTTAATTTCTAATTTATAGTTTGATGAGATACCTGAACTTCATCAGTTGTTGAAGCTCCTCCACCACGGGCACAAAGTAGCTCGGCCTTCAAGAATTCAAGCTGCTGCCGCATCCGTAGCATCTCATTTGACATAGGATTTCTATTGACCTGAAAAGAGAGAGGGTGAACAGTAGGAATGCACTTCCATGTAAGACAAAAATGGTTTTCATGTCTAACAACACTAGAAACTGAAAAAATGAAGGGTCACTCAAGTGTTTAACTCACAATGAGCTTATTCTGAATGTTCCGAGCACGATTAGCATACTTTAGCGTGTTTAGGGTCTCCTCTGCATTGATATCTGCGGGGCTGATGCAGGCTGGAAGTAAATGCAGGACAAACAAAGAACAAAGTAACATATTCAATATCAGCTCGATAGTCACTTATGCAGCATTTTGGATACGTAAGTTAAAATTGTTCGACAGCCATCATTGATCTATTATGATAACAGATAACTTCTATAGCGGAAGCAGACAAAGTGAAGTTTGTAAACTTTAAACTAGCTGATGGAGAAAAGTTCTCCAAAATCAAAACAGAACCAAATTATGGCCTCACAGAACAGAAATCCTGGTTTTGTTTGGTTTGGACAGATAGAATCTGGATTTCTGAGGTTTCGAAGGTTTTGTCGTCTTTGAACTTGTAATCCTCCATTATAAATATGAACTAACTGTAGTGCCCCGACCCGCAAAGTTAATCGGAGGAATCGAAACGCCGACGACGTTGGAACTAAGCCTTGCAACGGCTCGCCCGGAGACATCGTTCAGGTGGGGGAGTTTCGGTGAACTTACTCCATCTTAGCTTGCACATAATAAATCGTGTTTTCAACTCGCACAAGTAGGCTAATATAAAAGCTACGCACCAACATAGCTAAGGGAGCAATCCCGTCGGGTCGGAAGTGTCCTAGAATATGGAGATGGTCCAACGATCAACATAGAAGTCAGCTCAGCGTGCTTTCAAATGACACTCGATCCTTCGATCCCGTGGCTTGGGAGAAGGAAGTTGGCCTAAGTTGCTAAATTGCCCCGACACTCATATTAGCCTAAGTCTTAGGCGTCGCCTACGTAATTGCTTGCTAAAGCAGGCACGGTCCCGTTGTGCAAGGCTTGGCGTAGCCTTCGCATGTCCCGTTGGTCCCGTCGATTCGTCCCGACACTCGAATTTGCCTAAGTCATAGGCGTCGCCCGCATGAATGCTTAACCAAGCATGCACTGTCCCGTCGACTTGTCACGATACTTGAAAAAGCCTAAGTCCTAGGCGTCGCCCGCACGAATGCTTAACAAAGCATGCACGGTCCAGTCCCGCAAGGCTTGGCATAGCCTTCGTACGTCCCGCAAGTTAAGTCATCTTTGTACGACTTGTTGGCTTAAGTCTAGGCACCCAAGACTTGGTTGTTAAGTCGACCCCGTGCCTAGCACGTTCCCTCGATGCGTAGCTCGGCGTAGCCTTCGCTCGTCGAGTCATTGCCCGTATAAGTCAACAAGAGTTGCTCTAGGCTAACGAAGCCATTCCTAGCGCTATCCCGCTCTAGCTGCGGTTGTCAAGTCTAAGTAGTCCCTTGAGAACAAGGCTCGTCGTATAAGTATATGACTTGAGCGTTAGCGTCGCCTAGAGAACCATGCCTGTCTAAGGCACGAGCCACGGCCGAATACTTTTAAGCATGCCGGTCCCGTCCGGTCATGTCCTGCTTGAATACTTTTAAGCATGCCGGTCCTGTCCGGTCATGTCCTGCCTGAATACTTGATAAGTCCCCACACGAGATTGGTCCCGCGGCTTGGGAGTCTCGATAGAATAAAGGAATGCATGGTCATGTTAAGGAAAGACTGGATAGATTGGATAGATCGAGTCTTGCATGGTCATGGACAACTTGTCGACAAGGTGTAGTCTTCTCGGGTGATCTCCTCCGGGGCACCGGGATCATCCGCCCGGGAGAAGCGAGTGTGGCTCAAAGTAGGATGCTGGATGACCGCATGGGAGTATCGGCGCTTCCGGGGCTAGCTACCCTTAGAAGGGCGGACCGATACCCCCGCCGAGCCATGTCCAAGATAGCTTGAAATTGCTAGTGACCACTCATGTAGATGTGTCGGCAATAGCGGCACACCGCGTGTATGCCTTTGGATTGTGTCTAGAACTTGAATGCTTGTCTTGTCGGGAACACAATGTTGGGCCTAAGACTGGGCTGCAGCATAGGCACCGTGCTTGGCACGATAGATGGCGTCGGAATGTAAATGGAAAGTGATACTAGGGTTCACAAGTCTTGTCTAAAGTTGGTTCCTGAGTCGAACAGGAAGGCCGCAAGGCGGTAGCACGATAAGTCTTGATAACTTGCGAGGCGCGGCCTCAATCTTGAAGCACGAGCAAAGTCTAAGTAAAGTCTAAGGCACGACCTGCACGAGTCGTCCCGTTGCCGTCCCTTGGCACTTGAATTGTTAGCACAAGAATTGGTCTAGTGGCGCTTGAGTTTAATCAAAGGTCCTGGCACGGCCGAGTTCACGTGAATTGCCCCTTGACAAAGCACAGTCTTGAACAAGTCTAAGTTTGGAATAGAATGTGGCACGACCCTGCCGTCCCGCCTTGAAGTTTGGTCAAGTACCTAAGCGATGAGGCACTGCCTCGATCAAAACACACGTTGGCAAGATAGCGTGACCCTGTCGTTGCACGACCTTGTCGTTGCATCGCTAGTTATCAACTGAGACGTCCTTGTCCTAAAATGAATCCTAAGGCAAGACTAGAAAGATAATTGAAAGGGTTTAAGCTGCACAAAGTAAATGAAACGTGTCGGTTATGTATGGGTGGGCGAGAAGCTCACTCCACCAGTACAGTGGTAATGACACCCACATAGTGTTTCATGTGCAGGCACAGGTAGAAGCTCGTGGCGCGGAGCTCGCTTGGATGCGTCGAGGCATGGAGTTCCTTGGCGAGTCGAAGCGTGCGGCCGCGTGACCCGAAGACTTATACAGGACATAATGTATGGACATCGCCTTCCGAAGCTTCCGCTGGATTCAAGTATTGTATCGAGAGAAGAGAGAGAGAGCAGAGTGACTTGTAACACGAGTGAAAAGTGAGCCTGAGAGACTTGTAATCGGCCTTGCGCCCACAATGTAATCTTGTATTCAATATCAATAAAGAGATTCTTTTGAGTTACTTGTGTCCATGTGTTCTTCTTTAAATTCCGCTGCAATGTTTTCAATGTTTCTGCTTGGGACTTCTGTGCGACGACCCCGTCGCCGCCGATGTAATCGGCCGTTATGGAATTGCCTTGCACGAGCGCAATCTAGGCTCGTGCGGCATCACGCCTTAGCGAGGACGATCGCTCCTACGGGAACGGGGCGTGACACTAACAGAGGTTTCATCATGGTTGCTACTAGTTACAATCATCTCATGCACATATTGAACTAACAGAGGTTTCATCATGGTTGCTACTGCACTATTAATTAATGCAGTAATTGTATGATAACAATTATTTTTAAAATAACTTTTATATTCCTTTATGCAGGGCATTATTGGCTTGGAAACAGATTAGGAACACTTCATATAAAAGTAAGTATTAGAAGTAATCAGGGATTTCCACAATAATATGTTGTCAATTAGCTTTTTTTTAATCCTTAGAGTTCTTGAAGTTACTGTAAAATTTGGACTGTTGTATGAAAAATATCTTCATAAAGATCATGTATCAGATCATGATCATGTATCAGTCTTCTTAAAGAAGATATATCATGTATCAGATCATGATCATGTATCAGTCTTCTTAAAGAACATATATCATGTATCAGATCATGATCATGTATCATTTTTTGGAGAACAAATAAGAACATAGTGTCATCTTATTCGTATCAGTCTTCTTCAAGATCATGTATCAGATCATGTATCCGTTTACTAGCTCAAAGATGTATCAATTAGCTTAAAGATGAATCAGTCTTCTTGTTTGTATTAGTCATTATATCAATAGGCTTAAATAACATGGATATTTTTGCACTATATAAGGTTTTCTTTCAATATATTCATAGAGTTGTGGATTCTTAATTTTGCAGGTTGTAAAAATCGAAAAGGATAAGCAAAAAGTATCAA
Source organism: Iris pallida (assembly GCA_029216955.1). Taxonomy (NCBI): domain Eukaryota; kingdom Viridiplantae; phylum Streptophyta; class Magnoliopsida; order Asparagales; family Iridaceae; genus Iris; species Iris pallida. The sequence continues at coordinate 9,956,241 of JANAVB010031417.1, read as the reverse complement.
AAGCTGGTAATTTTGAAAGATCCCAAGGAGGACATCAAAGTAGTGGTTCTAGAAGAATTTATGCAACTGCAGCAACTGGACAACCAAATGGTTCTGGAGGAAGCTCTCAACTTGGAGAACAAAGTGATTCTAGAGGAAGCTTTCAAGCTGGACAACAAAAAACTAAGCAACTGCTATCACAATCTCAGCACATACATCGACTAAAACGTCCTGAGTTGCTACCGAGATGGTCTCAATCACATAAGTATCTTCCTAAGAAGCCACCGAGATGTCAGTAAGAGGATTCTCTTTCCAGTGAAGATGATTCCGATTATAACCAAAGTGAAGATTTAGAAGATTCTACCGAAAGTGGTGATTATGAAGATTCTACCGACATGGGCAAAGATCAGGAATCTGACATGGATGGGGAAGAGGATTTAGAGCCAGAAAGTGATGAAGAGCCTATTCAAATGGAAACTGCGGAGCATTCAGGCCCAGTAATTGCTGAAAATATGAATGGTAAAGGTAATCCTTATAATATATTTTTCAGTATGTTTATTTTTTATAGATTTATATAGCACAACTAATAACATTATATTGCCTTGTAAAAAGCATCCAAGAAGAGGAAAGTCAGGAAAGAAACAAGATGTTTGAAGATAGTGGGTAGGGGTCTCGAGGATCGACCAACTATTATATTCAATGATCTTAATCAACCAATTGGTCCAACAAAGGAGGATGTTACATCTTTGAGCTCATACATAGGGACATTGGCTAGAAATGTCCAGCTAATTCCTCCGAGTCTCAAAGGCTGGAAAAAGATGTCCAAGGATAATAAAGAAGAGTTATGGAACATGGTCAATGTATGTATTCCACAAGTAGTTTTATTTTTATTTTGATATTTATAAAAATATGTGAATGATTGGTCAATGATTGTAGCAAAAGTTCATTCTTGAAGAATCTGCAAGGAGATGGTTTTTTCAAACAATTGCGGCTGATTGGCGATGTTGGAAAAGTCATTTGAAGCGAACACATTTTAAGAGTCACACTACACTTTCGGCATGTCTAAAAGATCGTCCTGAGACAATACCCATGAAACAATGGGACAGAGTTGTACGACGTTGGAATTCTGAAGAGGCAAAGGTACTTCTCTAGTTTAAGATTCTCTAGTTTTATTTGTAAATGTCCAATTTTGAGGATTTGTTTATATTTGGGATAATTGAGAATGATGTATATGTTTTATTTAATTTATTTTATAGTTGTGGTTATGGAAAGTAGCTTATACATTTTCTTAGAAGAATTTGTTCACAAATGATATAGCCTGATTTGTCAATTAATTACAGCTAACAAGTGAGACAAACACAAGGAATAGGATGAAAGTAAAGTACACTCATACTATGGGTAGCAAGAGTTTTGCTCGAGTGTAAGAAGAGGAGGTACGCTTAAATCATTATTATTATTTATTTCATTATCTTTGTTTTGCTTGTTTGATAAATTTTTATTTACTTAGAAAAATAGAAGACCTAATGGAGAGGAGCCATCTGAAGTGGAGATGTTTGTCTTAACAAGAAAAAGGAAGGATGGAACGTTAAAACTTGATGAGGATACTAGAGTAAGTTATATATGTCCAATATATTGCCAATTTATCTTCTTTTTTACTTTCGGCCAAAACACTATCCAGAACATGATTAAATATAGGTAATAGTAAGTTCTATTGTAAACAAACGTGCGTGTGTGTGTGTGGGTATATATATATATATATATATATATATATATATATATATATATATATATATATATATATATATAATATATATGATGGAGGCGGAAGCAAACCCTAGCTCTGCTAGGGCATCACCTAATCGATGCGAGGAGGCGGCCAACCGACCCCCGGACCGGGGGAAAGGCAAGGGGGTGGCGTCGGCGGCCGGCGGCGACCGGCTGGAGGCGGGCGGCGGCGGCCGGTCGCCGGAAAAGCGGAACGATGCTGCTGCTGCTGCTCGTGCGCTTGCTGGCGGCCAGGGGCGTGGCCGGGGAGGTCCGGCGAACCCCCCCGGGGCGAGCGGGTGCCGGCGACCCACCTCAGGTGGGGGGGGGGGGGGTGGCCGGGGAGGGTTGTGGACGACGGCGACGCCACCGAGCACGGGTTCGGCCGGTGGTTCGATGGCGGCTGCTCCGGGGGACTCCTCTATGGTGTTCACCGCCCAAAGGGCATTGACTGGATCGGAGGTTGGACAGAGTGAGGAGGGGGCTTGGACCACGGTTCAAAATCGGAGGGTAAGACGAGGAGGTGGGCAACGATCGCAGATCTCTGAGACTAGGAGGGGCTCAGCTTCTACGCAGGGATCGAACAGGAGGTCAGGGATAGCCAGGAGAACAGGACCAATGGTGGGCCAGGCGCACACTGGTGGACGGGAGGGACAAGCCAGGACTACGTGGAGGCCTCGAGTGACAGAGTCAGCAGGGGCGGCTGGCCCAGTTATCGGGAGGAGAGGGACTGCTACGAACGTGAGTGCCCGGCCGACCCCGACGATCCTGCCTCGAAGTTCGGGCCCGCGGCCTGTATCCTGGGCAGATGCGTGCAAGGTGGGGGTTGCAAAGACTCCGGCATCGATGGAATATGTTGCGCCTATGGCGGTAGGGGGTGAGCTCTGCGTCAACTTTCCGGCTGAGGAAGTGGCGAAGGTGACGGCATTCTGGAAGAATACTTTAGTGTTATATGTGTTGGGTAGCAAGTCCTTCTACGGGCAGATCCGAGGTTATGCGGATAGAGTCTGGCGGCCGAAGGGTAGCATGGAGTTCTTCTCCAAGGAGAACGGCTTCTACTTCGTTAAATTTGGGATGGCAGAAGATGTGGCACGGATCCTCCAAGGAGGGCCATGGACGTTTGATGGACGCCTCATCATACTGAAGCAATGGACTCCTGACTTGAGATGTGAGAAGGAGGTGCTGAATGCGGTGCCTGTGTGGGTTCGGTTCCCTGAATTCCCGGTTCGCTTCTGGAGTGTCCCCCTTCTTATGAGACTTGCCAGCCTCATTGGCAAGCCGATTAAGGCGGATGATGCCACCGCATTCAGGACTAGATTGATGTATGCTCGGATATTTATGGAGATTGACGCCAGGTTGGACCTGCCAGAGCAGTTGAAGTACCGGACCCTTACTGGCCAGATCCTTATGCAGAAGGTGGAGTATGAGTAGGTTCCCCCCAGATGTCCGGCGTGTGTCTGCTTTGGGCATCTCCCGAGTGCTTGTAGGCATGGAGGAGCGTCTGAGGTGGTGACGGAGGAGGTAGTGCAGGAGACAGGTGGTGTAGTCAATACCCCTGTAGTTGGCCAGGCGGGCTTGATGGAGGATGAGATGGAGGCAGACCCTCCCCCCGTCTCTGGGGAAAACGACGGGTCTCCGACGGTGATCCTTGCCGGAGCGATGGTTGAGTATACGGGGACGAGGACTATGACCACCAGGAGTATGGGACAGGAGGACAGGCGAAACGGAGAGGATAATACCTTAGCTCTTCAGGTATACAGTCGGAAGTGCCAGGCTATGGAGTCGCATAGTGAGGACAGCGGACAAGGTGGGACGGAGAGAGTGTGGAAGGTCAACCCTAAATGGGTAGCGGACCTAGCTCAGCCTCTTCTTCAGGGGGATAGAGATGAGGAGTCCAGAGATATGGAGGTTGCACTCTCCCCGGGTGCACCTTCAGAGGATGTTCAGGGGACCCCACCCGCGGAATAGATGTCGGCCCTTGCCTGGAATGTCCGGGGGGGTGTTCTCTGGGGAGATGGAGGGAGATTAGTGAGGTGCTGAGGAAGGAGAAGTGTGAAATCTCGATCTTACTTGAGACTAAGATCAGGGGGGCGAAAACCCTGTCTCGTAGAACTCCTACGGACTGGGTCCAGCTCCACAACCTTGGTCTCTGTGATATGACGAAAATCTGGATTAGATGGAACGGAGCTAGTTGGGAGGGGGAGGAGGTTTTCATGACTGACCAGCTGGTGGCTATCTCCTTCGCCAACAAGGGTGGGTTCCGATTCTTACTTGGTGCTGTCTATGGGCACAATGACAGGAGGCTGCGGGAGGCCTTGTGGCAGGACATCATTAGGCTGAGTACATTGGCGGTGCATCGCCATCTCCCCCTGCTTATTATGGGAGACTTCAATGCCATGCTATATAGGGGGGAGAAGCTGGGGGGCGGCCGGTGCCGGATCAGATTCTTTCAGACTTTCAGTCCTGTCTTCTCCAGTCCGGGCTCAGGGATCTGGAGAGGGTGGGGCACATATGGACGTGGCACAACAAGGCGGTGGTTGGCAGGGTGGCATGCCAGCTTGATCGTGCTTTGGGGAACAGTGATTGGTTCCGCCTATTCCCCTCTGCTGTGGCTGAGGGGCTTCCTGCGGGGACCAGTGACCATTCGCCGATCCTGGTGCGCTTCGTGGAGGGACCCAGATGGAGAGCCCGTCCGTTCCGGTATGACAACAGTTGGTTCCTATCGCCTGGCTATGAGGAGACTGTGGCGGGGGTCTTTGTCAGGGTGTGGTTGGCACTGCTCAGTTCTGTATGGTTCACAGGCTGAAGAAGACCAAGCGCGCCATCAGAGACTGGGTGAGGGCTCTCCCCCGGACCTCCTTACAGGAGAAGGAGGCGGAGTTGAGAGATCTGGAGTCAGACCTCCAGGGAGACATGATGAGTGGAGAGATGGCGGCTAGAGAGAAGAAGATGGCTGCAGAGGTCAACACCTTGCGACTCCAGCAGGAGATTAGTGCGGCCCAACGGGCCAAATGCTCCTGGCTCAAGGATGGGGACCGTTGCACCAAATTCTTCTATGATGTCATTCGGGCTCGTCAGCACCGGAACTGCATCCAGAGACTTCTAGGCAGTGATGGGCGTCTTATGACCGACCAGGTTGCTATTCAGGAGGAGGCTGTCCGGTTCTACTCTGAGCTTTATCATCAGACGGACTATCCCATGGTATTCCCGCAGCTGACTACGAAGACATTGATTACTGAGTATGGCAATAGTCTTCTTATGGCTCCTATCCGGATGGCGGAGGTGGAGGCGATTGTGATGCAGGCTGATGCTTCCAAGTCCCCTGGGCCGGACGGGTTCTCCAGCGGTTTCTACAAGCGTCATTGGGGTGCCCTCAAGGCCCAGGTTCTAGAGGCTGTTCAGGAGTTCTTTGAGACGGGCAAGCTCCTGAAGGAGCTGAACCACACCTTTCTGACGCTGGTGCCCAAGAAGGAGGGGGCGACTTCTCTTGCTGACTTCCGACCGATTGCTTGCTGTAATTATTTGTATAAAATAATTACTCACCTTATGTGCAGAAGGATGGAGGACGCTATGCAGGGCCTGGTTTCTTGGAATCAGGCGGCATTCATCAAGGGACGGTCTATTGCTGAGCATAGCCTGTTGGCTCATGAGATGATTCGGGAGTTCCACAAGCCAGGAGGGATGAAAGCGTGTGTGAAGCTCGACCTGAGGAAAGCCTACGACACCGTCAACAGGGACTTCCTCTGTCATTTGATGGGTGCGATGGGCTTCTCCGAGACATGGGTGGACAGAGTCAGAGAGTGCATCACCTCCCCTACATTCTCGGTTCTCATTCAGGGTATACCTTACGGGTTCTTCGACAGCAGCAGGGGGCTTAGGCAGGGGGACCCGCTTTCCCCATACCTATTCACCCTCGTGATGGAGTATTTTACCTGTTTGATAGACATCGCGGTGCATCGGGAGAGGATTGTACCGATATACAGCAGGGTCTCACCGGTGGTCTCACATCTCATATATGCGGATGATCTATTGGTATTGATGAGGCCTTCCATGCGAGGGATGAGGGAGCTTGCGGTGGTGATGGAGGAGTTCGGACAGTTATCGGGTCTTCGGCTGAACAGGGACAAGAGCAAAGTTTACTTCAACTCCTCTTGCACTTTGAAGGAGGAACGGGCCCTGGAGCTTGGGGTGGAAAAGGGTGACCTCCCGGTAAAATATCTGGGGGTGCCCCTATCTGTCAACTACGCGGACCGAGATTGTCAGAGTCTGGTGGACTTTGTGCAGAGGAGAGTAGAGGGCTGGCAGGCGGCTGGCCTATCTTTTGGAGGGCGTATTGAGCTGGTACGATCGGTTATATCTGCTATTGCTTTGTTTTGGCTCCAATCTATTATAGTTCCTTTGGCTACTATCAGAAAGATTGAGGGCATATGTGCCAAGTTCATATGGCATGGGGGGATTCATGCCATCTCTTGGGAGCAGCTTTGTCGTCCCAGAAAGGAGGGAGGTGTGGGTCTGCGTTCTCTTGTATCTGTCAGGGAGGCGGCGGGGATCAAGCTGGCGTGGAGGTTCCTTCAGGGCGGTTCTCTTTGGTCGGCTTGGATGTCTAGTCGGTATCTCCGGGGTAGGAACTTCTGGGTTTGTGATATTGACAATAACTTCTCTGTGTCTTTCAAGCATATCCTGAGGAACCGACCTGTACTTCGGAAGGCTATTCGGAGGAAGATGAGGGAGGGAGGGGAGACGGACCTATGGCTTGATCCGTGGATTGCAGGTCAGTCTCTTCTGGAGATTTTGGGTCCCCAGACGGACGGTGTGGCGTACAGGGGTCTGACTTGTAGGCACATCATCAGGGGTAGGGTCTGGAGGCCAGAGGAGTATCGTTTCACTGCTCAGTTAGGAGGGGAGATCAGGCAGGTACAGATCACTCCTGCTGTACAATCTGACGTTTGGGTTTGGGCACCTCCCGGCTACACGGAGGGTGCTGGGGAGTTCAGATTTAGCAGCTGCTACGATCTTGTTCGTTCCCACTTCGACAAGATTGAGGAGTACGACTTTATCTGGGAGAAGGGCCTTGCCAGGAAGATGCAACTGTCTGCGTATAAACTGGTGCTGGGCCGGTTGCTTATTAGGGACAGACTGCTTCGGTTCGGGGTCCCAGTTCCTGACCCTATGTGTGTTTTGCGTGAGACAGAGAATGAATCCATTGGGCATCTGTTCTTTCAATGCCATGTGGCGTGGAGCATCTGGGCAGAGCAGAGCCGGAGATACTTGGGAGGGGTTGGAAGGGAGCGTGACTTCAGAGAAATCCTTAAGTGGATTGGAGACTGCAGGGGCCAGGAGCAGAGCTGGGTCAGACGTGCTAGATTGAGGCTTGCTGCATCAGTTTGGCATGTCTGGAGGGAGAGGAACCGACGCATTTATGAGGGACTGTCCACTCCACTGGTGGGCATCCTTCATAACATTGAGTCGGATGTACTAGTAATGTCCCCCTGAGTTGGGACTGTATCTCTATGTTGTAACCTTATTGCGATGATATGGAATAAAATTTACCCTTTTTCCAAAATATATATATATATATATATATATATATATATATATTTTATATAGTGCATATTTAGTAAACTTTGGAGTTTTATTCATCAGACCATAATATATATATATATATATATATATATATATATATATATATATATATATATATATATATATATATAAAATATATATATATATATATATATATATATATATATTATGGTCTGATGAATAAAACTCCAAAGTTTACTAAATATGCACTATAAACATTACAAAGCACTTTGATGGATGACACTTTTTAGATAAAGAGAGTGTTTGAAACACTGAAGTACACAGATTGGATTGGCACCATAATCAATCAAAATAATACCAGTAACAAACCCAGGAAGTCCCTTGTGTGATTCTCTCTCAGGACACCAGGCCATCATGCAGTGATCTCAACAGCAACACTGAAACAAGTTATGTATCAGCACAAGGTATTGCTCTGTTTCCTTTGGCAATGAGTAACCTTTGTACACACTTACTGAAGGATCACATACCAAAGAGCTAACTTGAGCTTGACAATCACTCAAGCTTTTGTAAATGCCAACGATATCCCCCTTTCGGACAACGTAGAATGCATTACTAGCATCCTCCATTGTTGGCTTAGGTTTCACCATGGGCGACCGAGAAGCATGTGCTCGTACAGTAGAGAAGTACTGAACAGGAAATCTGGTCAAGATAAAATCTAAACTAGTCGCTCTAAAGCTAGCACGGCATATGCCTCTTCTCCATGCTATACTGGAAAAGCCGTAAAAAGAACCCCCCATGATGCCATGACTACTCCTTGAAAGTATAGCTCTGGGCTTGGTGGCGATGGGGGCAGCGCCGGTCAGAAGGGGGGTGAGAGAGAGTGATCGGGGGTGAGAGAGAGTGATCGGGGGTCCGGGTGGTGAGGAGATATTTAGTTGGGTCTTATATATATATATTACTTCAGCTTAAGAAGGATACTTCATGACCATAAGGTGGTTAACACTTACTCTTCACAAAATAACACTAAAACCTGAAGGTTACTTCAGCTTTAAATGCCTAATTTCAAAATATCAAGCTGAAGTTGAAATGTCACTTAAGAAGCCATGCTCGAAAAGGGACTGATTCAATCCAGATAAGATCAAGCACAGTCACATCCATAAATCAGAAATCAATTATGAATTATGCATGAATCATATTTCTTGTCAAGAAATAAGGATGGAGATATACCTATCAATCACATCCTGACGCCGCATGGTGGTGAGCAACTGCCTAGTGCGCATTAGCAAAGACCGATGTCCCTTGTACTCAGTTTCAGCCTTCTTCAAGATACCAGTTGATTCCTCTGAATAATAAAGTATGATCACATTATAACATCAACAAATTACAGGTCCTACGCCTAGTCATATATGGACCTAAGCTGATGCACTGACCCAAAGTCCAATCATAAGATTAATCATTTAAATTAAATTATGAGATCAATCAACATGGACTTTGGTCCCAAACTACAATAAACTAGCTCATCAAGATCTCACTATACTATTGAGTTTGGCCTTGATTTCTTCCTTCTGACATATAGGGAAAGATCAACTTCGGTATGGGAGTCATGTATTATACAACTCATAACTGATGGTGCAGACATGTAAACTGAAAAGACTATATCGATTAGCTAACGCAGTCAAAATAATTTACATGTGAAGCATATTGTATGCATATTTGTTTACCGTGCAAAGAAACAATCAGTCAAAACTAGGGCACGATCCATATATTTTTTTTTTTTTGCACGATCCATATATATAATATATATGGTGTTAAGAAGCCTGTTCCAATGCAATGCACACCAACCACAAGGCAGGCAACAGGCAATCAAGCAAGGATCATGTTATAATAGAGTGTTCTAATAAGTCTCTGATTTGGAAAAATGGCACCTTACTAATGAGAGAGAATAATTGGTGCCTGTAAGTAGAACTGCATTGGTGGTAAAGCAAACTCTCAGCTAACTGAGGTAACACATTGCAGCTAATGCATAGAATCTCAATTACACTGGTGCATAAGTGTCCAGAGAAACCTCTCTTAGATATTTACTTCTACAAGTCATTCATGTTAGAACTGTCACAACCTTTGATAATAACTGATCTAAGTATAGAACTTTCTTACGAGGAAAAAGCCTCTTGATTGGAAAAAGCCTACTTTAGGAGACTGCCATCTTTGAGATTTCCTCTAGCAGATATCTGGATTCAGCTGAGTAGTCTACTGGTGCTTGTGTCCTGGCAGTTATCCTCTGCCTCTTCTCACCCATGTATTCTGTCTGAGCAACAGATACTCGGAACATATGGGGAACCCATGTTGCCTCTTTCAACTTAAGCTGGAATTTATCCTCCCCTTCCTCAGATTTTATTCTGTCGAGCTCATCAGCACTGCATCCTATGATTTGCTCTGCATGCTCATTGAAAGTCAAAACCCAAGCTTCACCAGTTGGATCTGAAACCTTCACTACCATTATGTATCTTAAAGAGCAATTTTCATCACTCTTTGAACATCCTTCACACCAGTAACCAGATACGCTTTCTGTCACTTTCTTGTTGCAAGTCTTGCATGCACGGTACCACATAGTCTGGTCATGCTTGATGAAATTTATGTAAACTTGTATGTTGAAGAAGGTAGGCTTATCCTGACCCAAATTTAGGTCACTAGTAATTGTTGTAAGGAAAACCCTGTCAGAGTACATGGACCTCAGTCCAGTCTTTAAAGAGGCAGGGCTCACACTGGAAATAACAGATTCCTATGTAGTATCTTTTCCTTCAGAATCATACCAAACTCTAAGATTCCTACTCTCAGGTAAGTCAGGATTTATAACCACAGTGCTTTTCATCAATGTTGACAGTGAAACGCCTTGGAAATCTCCTACTTTGAGAGACTTTATGGCTACAACAGGGGCAGTGTCATATATATTTCAAAATGTATATATCGTATCAATGGTGGTAATGATCTATAAGTAAATATAAACCATGTTTATGTTTATGTTTATTATTATAAGTTGTCCGCAGTTCCACAAATACTTTTTATTAAGATCCTTGTTAGAAGTTTGGATTTGGCCCAAATTTATTAATACCATAAATCACTTTAGGGTTTTAGAGCTTGTGTGTTTGTTCCTGCATTATTAATATATATGAAGTATTATTTTGTTAATTTTTAAAATTCATAGCTAGAATTTACTTGGTGATCAGCATTTTCAATTAAGGCTGAGAAAGTGTAATGTTTTTGTCCCAAATATAAGTTTGACATCTCATGTTTTATTGTAACATGTATTATTTACCAGCTTTTTTTTATTCTAATAATATGTTTACTGATTTTATGCCTAATTGTATATGTAGATTGAACTTGAAAGTTTGACATCTCAAGTTTCTGATACTCCCGAAAGTAATATTGCGAGAGAAAATTTTTTGAAGAAAGTTTTTAAAGAGCATCCTGGACGTGTGCCTCTCTATGGTAAAGGCGTAGCACCTTCTGATTTAAAGAAAAAATCAACAAGTTATGTATCAACACAAGTGCTCGAAAACTTAGCTATAAGGGAAAAAAAAAGGTAGTAGAGACGCAAGAGAAGTATGAAGCGATGATTACTAAATTGCAAACTTTTATAACGAACCTGGCAGCAGCTTATCCTAATGCTCAACTACCTTCCGATTTGATTTCGCCTCCTTTAGATAATGGGGGCTCACATCAAGATGAATCAAGTGCACCTCGTGTCAATGGTCAGGTGATTAGTCGATCCTTATCAACAAATAAATTTTATGAAGTTAAGTACTAATTACTAATGGATATTACTATTTTTTGTTTGTAGTTTAACGAAGATGAGGATGGTGAAGATGAAGATGGACATGAAGAGATTTAAATTTTTGATTAATCTATAGAATTATTTCACCGATCTATCCTTATGACGTTTTGGATTAAGTTTTTTTTGTAAGCACTTTGAATTACAGAAATCTAGATAATTTATGTCTTAAATACTGTTGGATTTTGAATTAAGTTTCTTTTGTAAGCCCTTTCAATTAAATGAAGCTACATAATTTGTCTTAAATATTGTTGGATTCATTGTTGATGTTTCTCCGTCGAGTGAAGTATAGTTTATATTATGAGAATGATGAATCTCATCCATTTTGGATCAATGATGGTTTGATTAATAGTAATATCATTTATATTTATTTTTACAGGTTGATGGCGCATCTAATGTATATTGAGAGAAATATTGATCAAATATTATTTCTAAAAAATAAATAAAAATTAATTGTAAGGGTTTTGCAAGTGTTGCAAGAAACCAATATTTCAAATGCCTACAAAACGTTGCAATATTCTTCTATAATCGTTGTCAATTTATTTCTATTCTCAAGGGTTTCTAAAACTGTTGTAGATTACTTGAATAGAATTGTTGCCATACAAACTAAACTCGTTGCAAAAGCCTGCTCGAAATCGTTGCACATTTATTATTTTTGCAACAGTTTTTCACATCGTTGCTTATTCGTTTTGCAACCATTACTTAATCGTTGTCTTAAAGATTTATCTGCCATGGTTTTTAACTGTTGTCTAATCCCCGTAACGGTTTTTAATCGTTGCATGAAATATTTAGGCTACAGTTAGTAACCGTCGCGCTTTAGTCAATAGCTACAACGGTTTATTCATCGTTACCAAAAATATTATTAACAACACCATACAACCGTTGCGCATTAATGCCAGACCCGTTGCCTAATACGTTATTTGCAACTATTTATTGAACTGTTACAAATATCTCCGATAACCGTCGTAAGAGGAATCTGCAACGCTCACTATGACAATGGTTACAATGACCGTTGCAAATTGATTTCACAACAGTTTATATTAATTTTGCAATGGTTTTTGACCGTTGTAAAACACCCATATTTCTTGTAGTGAGCGTGGAAGCTTAGAGAGAGCGGATACAATTAGATAATTAGAAAGTCAGATAAAGCGTAATACAAAGAAAACGTTATTCTATCACCAATTGAAATGTGTTGTTGGCCATCTTTACTGACAAGCAACACAGCTATGCACTTGAAACAGAAAAACAATATTGTTGCAGGATCATTAACCAGAGGGAAAAAACATGTCTGATCACTTGAGGCACAAGCCAATGTGAATTTTCTAGCCACTGGTTGACCAGTTTCTATTAGAAAAATTGCAATTTATTGACCTAATTCAGATATAAGGCTTAAAATCATAAGGTGATAGATGCACTCGGACTTAATTGTACTCCTCTGAAGTAACTAGTTGGCGACATTAGAACCTGAACAAATAGGAGCACATTCACAAAGAATACATTTGACTTAATGTAAAAGAAATATTCTTTTTTGGAAATCCCACACACACACACACAATTGGAGGACTCAAACCTTCTCGGTCCCTTCGGATGTCCGCTCTAATACCATTAGGCTAGAGCTCGGACTAAAAGAAACATTATGCATACATAAATATTAAAAAAAGTTCTAAAAAAGCAAAAAAGAACTACTCAAGATATGTTGGAGTTATGGATAACAAAATAATTATTTAGTCTTTCCTTTGTTTAGTGTGAAATCCTTGCTCACAATCAGCTAAGTAGTCTGAGAAACTTAGGTGAAAAACATTTGGTGACTGAATCTACAAGAGGAAGTAAATTTCAAGTAGAGCAACCAGTTCATTGTTGATGAACGAATTGACAAAAGGCCGACTAGTATTACATACGCCCAAAATCTAGGTACTAGTTGAAGTTTTGACTGAATCAACTTCATAAGGGTCATTTCATATCCATTAACAAAAAGATAAGGGTGGTTGTATCATGATAAATAGCATTAAATAATTAAATAATTTGCATTCACAGTCCAAGACTATCAGCATGTGATGAGATTTAGCAAACATAGATTTCTTTTACTAGAAGGATGGGACAATGCGAAAACCAGTTTGAAATATATGTATAGTTTAATTCTTGTTATTGGTGATGCTGACCAATTTGTTTGATCAAAAGGTCGCAAGTGATTATTGTATCTTGGACTAACCAGGAAGGAACATTGGAAAAATACACAGCACCTAATGCAAACAAGGGAATTGTGGTTCGGAACCTAACTACCGACCTCGTGTATGCCTGAAGAGTTATTGACAGACTATTATGACAACATAAGTGCTTCAATCATGTGGTCACGTTATCTCATAATTTTCTGGAGTAAAGAAAGAACTTAAGCAGAGTACAGCACAGCCTTACAGGTATTGTCATTTGTTCATCTGTTATCCTTTAATTTTTGTAATATTGATTCATTTTTTTTGCCACAGTCAACCACCCTTACTAGATGGTGTTGTTTTAATCATTGAACCTAAACATCCAGCCTTCTAGCCCATTTATGCCTCAAGTTATTACTTCCTATCAACCAAAGAGGCTGACATTGGGGACATATATAAGACATAATAATGATTTGGAGACATGTCTATACCAATATGGATATGCACTTGGGTTTGTTACCTATATGTTAATAGATAGATTCATAATGAATGGTAAAGCATCTAAGTTAAATTCTCAATTTTTTTTGCTAGGATAACGAGCAGCTCAGTAGCTAAAACTACCTCTAGTGCATCTTCATTATCCGCAGAAGAAGTATCTGATAAATCACCATCAGTATCACGGCTCCTTTTTCCAGGCAATGCATCCAATAATTCTGCCAGGAGACAATTCAAGTGAAACACAGTTCAAGATCAATAAAATGTATCATTTAAACTTAATTGTCATTGTGACGAAAGGAGGAAAAGGAGTGACAAGAAAGGGTGCAAGAGAGAACAAGAATTAGTCTAATCACAGGCCTGCAAAGACGAGGGCTCCAAGAAGCTGAGCATTACCTCTGTGCTGTTTAACAGCTTTTGGATCTTTTTTCTCTTTAGAAATCCCAAAAGCATCATACCAGAGGTCCTTCATAGAAGTTGAGACCTACAAAAACAATTTCAAGAAAAGAATATTGCCACTTTATAAATTAGATAACAAGCCAAATAACAATATGAGGAAACCAATGCAAGGAAATATAATCTTACTGTGGCAAATTCTGATTCAGAAGTACCACAAAGCTCAATCAGCTTCAACTTATCCGCTTTAAGCTGTAACAGGGAAAAAACATATAGAGGTAAACGGAGAGAGTACTAGTCCAAACAACTGAAATCACAGAAGTTCAGATGCAGACCTTATGTCCCTTTGCACATAAATAGAATGCAACAGCAGTAAATACAGGCCGATTGAAGTCAGTTGTTGCTCTGCGAGAAGCTGGAACTGCATCAAGAAAACGTTCCTTGTAACTGCCAAAAGCATAACAATAAGGTAAGCATTAGAACAAAGGAAAGGTATACATGCATAGTCATAGGATGCACAAGGATGCTCGACTACTTAAAATTTCAAGAGTTAATGGTCATAAAATCATTCACCACTATAAACAAAAGATTAAGAGGTTAGGAACAACTTTTATCAATGAAGAATAATTATTCTTCAATAGTGATAGAATCCTACATCGGAAAATTGACCTTCCAAGTCCAAGATATGAAAAACTACTTTTTTGGCAAACCATTAATCATAAGCAACTTATTAAGTCTATAAGTATCATAATGAGTATTGGTTCATGATTATTAGTCTCTTGATTTCGCAGAACAATTCTACTCTACAACACATCATGTTGAACATAACATAAGCACTCGCTCATAACTCAAGAACTCGTCCATAAGTCAGGGATCAGCTATGAAGTATGAAACACAAGTCAAGAAAGCTCACTTAATTGACAGTTTTTTCACGGTTGTTATCTGCCTAGTAACAACAGTCAAACTATGAAGTGTCAATTTTCATGGAAAATTAGCAATGGACAAAACAGAAAATTTGGTTACAGAACCTAGAAAGTAATGGTTGATAGGGTTCATTATATTTTCTTTGGTCATGTAGTTTAGGGTTTCCAATTTACCCTAAATTTTCAAGGCTACCTGATTTCAAGGTTTCGATGTGCTCCAAATTAAATTCAATCAGATAATGAAGATTTTGTGCAATCAATTGTAGGATCAAATATATACATGGACAAAAGAAAGTATCCATTATTTGGTCTCCAGTAGATGGACAGAGGGATCTTTGACAGTACAAATATTATTTATTTTTTTAGAAAAATGGTGGGAATAAACTCCCCCATGCTTCATTGAAGATAAATCAAACATGTCTCAATTACAAACAGGATCATCCGGATAACTCAATGAAAAGATAAAAACAAAATACAGAGTATAGTAGAAATAGAGCAGACAGCTCTTCCGAAAAAATGTTGAAAGAATCTGGTGACACAACAATAATTAATGGACATCCTTAGGATGTATAAACATTCCTCCCATGCATCAAATTTTACGTATAAATATGCAAACCATATAGTTAGTCTGAATAATGTGACAAAAAACAAATCGAGAATTAAAGGGGTGAGGAATTACAGAGCCAAACCCTTGTTTACAAAGGGGATAAGCTTCACGCATCCAAACTGAATCGCAAGCTCACGAACATCTAGACTTGCCCTGCACATAACCTAATAAAAACCCACAAAAAAATCTATAAAAGAGAAGTATAATAATCAAAACTTGAAGTGAACCCACTTGATACCAAGTCCATTCTGCATCATATTGAACGATCTCGTATAAGCCTTTTCCGACATCCCGCTCATTTTAATCGCGCTTTGCCTATCGAATAATACATTCATCCTAAAAATAAAACAAATATATGTATATATATTAGTCAACGAATTCCAAACACTCTCCTTCATTATCTAAAAGTTATAAAATAGGCCTAGAATCACATAAATTTCGTCAAATACCAAATAACATCTATTATTCGTTGTATGCAAGTAATTCGTGGAAATTAATGAATAAGGAGGAATTCAGTTTTAAATTAGGTTATTAGCAATTAAAATTAGAAATATCCATTAAGCAGTTTCTAACATTCCGCTCATTTTAACCACAATATACTTATCTAACAGTACTGCATCAGAGCTAAAAAGAAACAAAAGAATCATTCAATTTAATTCCCAATATGTGTGGTCCGAAAATTCGGAATTCAGCATAGAATAACAAAAAATTTGTCAAAAGTTTTCTCCCTTGAGAGCAAATAACATCAGTTAATGGTTCCGTGCAAGTATTTCTAGAAAATCACACATTTTACAGGAAAAGAAAATTGCTCCTTTGATAAAAGGATGACATCAATCATTCATTATGATACAAGTAACCCATAAAAATTACAACTTTATATTAAAAGGATGGAAACTGATATGAAAAATTAGGGGTTTTGTCATATAAAATCACCTGGTGGCAGCGATCTCCAAGCAAATGATGGCTTTACAAACTTCCCCCTAATGAAAAAAGAACAAAATCGTTAGATTGCATCCGTGGGTGGAAATTGGAGGAAAGGGGAGGGGAAGAATGGTAATTACCACGCCAATGGCGGCAGAATCGAAGCGGAGGTCGGAGAGGCGACGGAGCTCCTCCGCTTTCCGGATCAGGGTCTTGGATCCGGACCTAGATCCGACGAGTCCGAGCCTGGTGGCGATGCTGGAGACGTCCATTTTTGGCGGGGTGGGGAATTGGGAAGAAGAAGGATTTTTTACCTAGAGTTTCCTCTTTTTTTTCTTCTTGGAAGTGGAAGAGGAGGAGGAAGAAGAGGAGGAAGAGGAGGTGGCCGGAGAGGGGTGGCCAGCGGCGGCAGGCGGCGGCAGGCGGCGGCAGGAGGCGGCAGGCGGCGGCGGGCGGCGGCGGCAGCGGGCGGCAGCAGCAGCAGGTGGGGATGGGGGGGATCTGACCGGCCGGTCCGGTCCGGTTTTAAAACATTGCTTAAAATGCAATTTGAAAAAGGATAAAATATACATGATTTTACTCTTTATATACATACTAGTAAAATCACACGTAAAATATTTATTTTTTAATCTATCAAAATATAATTTAAATATTTAAATTTAAATTAACATTATAACCATTGTCAAATTAATATAAAACACATTCTTTTTTATATGGCACATTGTCCCCACAACTTCTATCATTTATAAATGGAAGAAATAATACACCCACGTAACTCGATCCATCGATCTCTCCTCGATAACCACAAAAATCACTCGAGTTCGACAAACATATGCAATTATAAATTTGGTTATTTTAACATGTGTCATAATACACACGTTCACACATTGATTAATATGTATTTTATATAGATACTCTCATCAGCACATTTACTAATTCACTATTATTAATGTGCGTCCGTAGATATACTGGTAGAAATATCCATGCAAAATACAAATTTATTAATATATTAACACGTGTCCTTAGAGCACATAATAACAAAAGTCTTATTAAATACTCTCAGTTTTGGGGGGAATGTCACGACCCGCACCCTAGATAAGGGCACGAGACGTGGGTACGTCCAGCCTACGCCGCAGTGTCGGCGGTAGAACGCTGTCCTAGGTCACAACATCTAACAATTGAAGGTAATAACAGAATATAACTCAACCACAGCTAAGGTAGAACAGGTAAGATAGATAGATAATGAAATATAACAATATCCAGAACAGAGAATCACAGAGATACAATCCAGAGTTCTAAGTGTCTAAAATAATACATCTCAGAAAATCTCAAGTCTAGTACAATAATCCAGAATAGGAAAGACAGTCCTAATCTAAGGGAGTGTCATCTACAGCTAGTGGCTCCTGCTGCTGGTCCAAGTCCAGACACTCGTCTAGTGTAGCACCGTAGTAAGTAGGGCAGAACGCCTCAGCCTCGTCCTCTGTAATATTTCAACAGGTCCAGTCAGGACAGGAGCGAGCACAGTACATCTCAACAAATCATAGCAGGTCAGGATATATAATCATGCTAGAGAGTAAGATACAAGAAACTGAAGAAATATGATAAACAGGAAAGACTGTAAATAAATAGCTACAGTATATAGAGAACTGAAAGTGTCTAGTGATTCAGAGCACAAGATGGTTATGTAAACGGCACGATGTTATACACGAGTAATCTACAGAGGTTGTACACGAGTAATCTACTAGATTGAATACATAACCACTTCTACTCCTCCGCCCCAATCAATACACAAGGATCTGGCTAAGTTATGTTATTGTACACGAAGGTCATGTGAAAACATGATTATACACGATTTTACACGTTTCGTACACGAAAGTCACAAATACAAGGAGTACACGATGTTCACGATAAAGTACACGAACACGAAATACCCGATGTATCCGCTAAGGGGATAACATCGCCCAACAAGATCCATATAGTACTAATCCGTGTTTCCGACGTGTCAGCATCATGTATAGTAATCTAAAGCAGGAAATATACTCCTAATGCAGGATATGAAATGATCAGAGAATGTACTCGCCTGTATCCTGAGAATCTGGAGAAAGTATACTGTCCGAGGAGTGGTGTCTATCTCCTATAGAATAGTACAAGTCACTATGAGTCTACAATGATAATACGATGCAAACTAATGCATTCTACATAAAACTAGGTCAATCTAGACCAAAGTCAACTCTTGGTCAACTCTGGTCAACCTTAAAGTCAAACCTAGTCAAATAGTCTAATCTAGGTCTAACCAACAATTCTAGGTTCACTAGGCTAATCTAGGCAATACCATGTCAAGCCCACCTATACACACATGACCAATAAACTATCTATACACTATTGTTTGCCATTAAAATTGTTTGATTGAAAACTTTAACACAAACAGAACAGTGTTACAATATAGGACTTAGATGTAGTCCTAGGAGTACACTTTTGTTTAATCTGGGTCCCTAGTGCCAATGGAGCGAGTGGTAATGCGTTGACTCAGTTGACGGGCTGACGACGGTTATCGGTTCTCTGAAGGTGTAGATTGCTCTAGGTGCTGTAGCTTACCGAGAGGAGAAAGACGTTGAGTGTCTGTCTCTGTCTCTCTGGTAATTATCTGTGGATTCTGTGCGTTGTCCGTGTGTCGGTAGGTAAGAAGGAAATGATCCCTCTATTTATAACTGAGCAGGTTGGCTGCTCATGCGCGCATATGTAGGATGCGCCGGTACGTGGGGACGCCACGTGGAGATTGCTGATGGAGGCGCATGGATGATGCGCCCTACTCGAGGGGTTGAATTTTTCATACTGCTGTTGTGAGCCGACACGTAGCAAAGGAGAAGATCTTTCTGTTGCTGAGATCTTGGATGAGTTGAGTCAAAGGACACGTATCGTCGACTCATGGCTCGGAGATCTCGGATCTGATGGACGGATGATTTGGTGGGATGCGCCTTGGATTGGGCGCATGATGAGATTTTGGCTCGTGACCTTTAGGAGTCACGAACCGTTCTGGGTGCATGGCTTTTGAGGCGCATGCGAGCGACTTTCCTTCTGTCTTTCGGGATCAGAGATCAGTCTGGGACGCATGGCTTTTGAGGCGCATGCAAAGCTTCAACTGGAGACTCTTCTTCTGTCTTTATGGATCAGTGAAGGGTCTGAGGCGCATGGCTTTTGAGGCGCATACGGATGGTTGGGTGGCCACGTGGCAGTAGTCGTCGGGGTAAAGTCATGATGATGCTTCGTTTTCTGTAAAAGCTGTCAACCGTTCAGGCTTGGGGAGGCGTGCTGCCAACTCTGTCAGTTCAGCATTTAATGTTGGTGACATTCGATGGACAGCTGAGTGGGCGCGTTGGTTGACGTTCCACTAGGCGTATGGGGACGTATGGGGGTGCATCCTCTGTGATGCGCTCGGTACATGGCGCATCTGTGGGAGGCGCTTTGGTGTTTGAAGGGGTGTGATGCGTTGTCCAGCCGGCGCATCCGACACGTCTTTAATGATGCGACTGTTTCGCTTCTCGAGTGCTTTTAAATAGCCGTTTGGCTGAAGTCGAGGCGTCCGGTTCATCCATTTAATGTGAGTTCATTGCACGGAATTCGGAGAGCCATCCACTTGGCGCATGGGTTTGATCTGCCCGGCCTATAAATAGTGGCATGGAGAGAAGGTTGGCCTCTCACTCTCTCACGTACTTCCAATCATGATCTTGGGTTCTCGGGTACATTCTGTTGACGAAGTATTCCCGAGGGTGAAGATGAGACGCCATGTCGTCGTTGATGCACTTGAAGGTGACTGTTACATCCAAAAGACGGAGTCGAGGGCTTCTGAGGCAGACGGAAGGTGCCTGTTGTATCCAAAGATAGGGATGCTTGGGCCTCGTCTCCGTTGTTCTGGAAGGGCCGTAGATCGGAATGGCGGTGCTAGGATCTTTCTTCCTTCAAAGTGGGTGTCGCCCACTCTGGTTGTGTTGAAAGCTGCTCCTTTAGCCGTATTTCGATTACGGTCTTCCTTGGTCTTTGGAGGCTCTTTCGAAGCCTCCCCTGGACACAGACTTGCGGTGCTCTTCTCTTCCTTGGTTCCAGCCAGAGGGTTAAATGCTTTGTTTAATCGAAGCACTTATCAGGTGAGCCTGGCTGGAAGAGCGGCACATAACTGGGCTGCTGAAGGGATGCACATAACTGAGCTGGATGCACATAACTGAGCTGCTGAAGGGATGGTGGGATGCGCCTGGTTGGAGGCGCATGGTATCTGCTGCGCCTAACTGGCGGCGCATGGTGACTGCTGCGCCTATCTGGAGGCGCATGGTGACTGCTGCGCCTATCTGGAGGCACATGGTGGCCGCTGGCTGTAGACTTAGGATCTTTCCTTTGTAGAAATTCTCCTTTGTACAACCTTTTCTAGACATGTAATAGACTTTAGTATATAAATAAAAAGTCCTTCTTCAAATGTCTATACTTATTGACTTTGCTGTGAAGTGTTCTGTCCGAGTTCTGGTGCATGTAGTGTCTGGCGCATGGGCTTTCTGGTTGTAAAATTCTATGCTTCTACAAGACCCCCTTCAAAGTTTTCAAAACTTTTGAATAAGTTTTGGAATACTTTGAATAAGAAGCATGGCGATCAGGACGCATGGTTGTTGGGCGCATGCCTGTTCGGGCGCATGCTCCTCTCAGTTAATACATATGATGATGCCTTGGTAACCGAAAAGATTAATGATGATCTTTTGGTTGTATTTGCTGTTATCTCTTCACAGAACCCGAGGCGACGGCTGAGATCACTCGTCATTGGTTCACGCGTGCGACCACGGCCTATAAATAGGTAAGAGATGGAGAGAGAGAGAGTTCTTCTGCTCTGTGCCTTTGCCTCCTTTAGAGTTCTTCTTCAAAACCCTAACTTCTTCCTCTTTGAGAGAATGGCTCCCAAGACTCCTCGTGGCGGTGGCAAGGGAAAGGAGAAAGCGAAGGAGTTCGTCGACGAGGATGCACCTATCACCCTTGCGACTCCAGTCGACGTTCGTCCCGAGGTGTCGGGTGGGTATCGTCTCTTTCACACAAGTTTTGGGCCATACTGTGCCCTAACTCAAAGCTGCCAACGCGTATGGACTTCTGTCCTGATGATACGCCGAGGTTTTATCCCGCCGACGTGTATAGGTTTAGGCCTTTATTATGCACCGAGGTTTAATCGCTGACGCGCATGGGTTTTATACCCTGATGATGCGCCGAAGCCTTCGCTGACGCGCATGGGCTCACGCCTTGATGATGCGCCGATGCTCCAATGCTGACGCGTATGGGTTTACACCCTGATGATGCGCCAATCTATTTGACACATTTTGTCTTTTTGCCTGACTTCCACTTTTGTTGTGCCAGTGTCGATGACGATCCCTTTGTTGAATGAGGTCCTCCTGGACGCTTCTCTTTGCCAAATGGGAGTTGATTTTGATGAGGCGGTGATCAACCCTGCAAAGGATGCTATCTTACAGAACCAACCCCGGGAGAGAATGCTGTAAATCCAGAACCAGTTGCCACTTTTCCTCCAGAGTATGATGGAGAGTGGTAAACTGAAGTCTGCTGAATCTGAAGATGTGACTTTCTTAAAACATGCCTTTCTGTTTGGCGACCGACTAGTCTCTTCTGAAGCGAAGATACTGAAGATCAAAGAAGACTGGTTCTTTTCTGCCAAAGGCATGGTTCTATACATGCGGCAGGTTGACCGCCAATTGCCGCTGACGGCCTTTTATCGTTTAGCTTCGAAGAGAAGGATGGGTTGGGAACTTACTCCTTCTCAAGGAGGGGCCTTGGGAGGTACCCTTTCGATCGACGCCACCTCGAACCAGCGAGATACCTTGGCTGTTTCACGAGCCGGTTCCTCGTTCAGTTACCGAGCCTTACGTCCCGGGAGCCTCTACAGTGAAGTCCCAAGCGACACGTTTCTCTTCAGTGCCCCGACCGTTGCAAATCGGATGCTGACAGCGAAGGTCATGTATCCGACAGGTAGCTTTAGAGTCGAAGGTTGGTGTCACTACATTCCGGGGTGGGACGAGTTGACCACTTGGGTGCTTTCAAGGTTCAAAGTTGAGCTTATGGAGATCGGGCTGACAGCCGCCATTCGGGCTACGCAGGCAGGCGTGGATCTCAATAAGCCTATGTTTCTTGCGCTCTTGGAATTATTCAATGCCCATACTGGCAGCTTTTTTACTCCGGTGGGAGAGTTGGGGTTGGCTCTCCATGAGATGTACGAAGTGTCTAAGCTTCCTTGGGGCTCGGAGCCGTACGAGGAATATTTTTCGTCGAATGAGGAGATCCAGGTTCTGGAAGATAAGGACCCGGAGATGATGGCTGTATTCAAAGAGGTGACGAGCCACCATTATCTGATGCACCGGAGGGATAAGGGCAAGACCCAGCCTCATGTGACTGCTTGGAGGGACTATGTCTTTAAGCAGGATTTGGCGGATCCTTCGAGGATCCGGTTTGCGACTCCGCAGGGACTGAAGCCTGCGGAAGTGACTTCTGAAATAAGT
Organism: Iris pallida; assembly: GCA_029216955.1. Lineage (NCBI taxonomy): Eukaryota > Viridiplantae > Streptophyta > Magnoliopsida > Asparagales > Iridaceae > Iris > Iris pallida. Next base: position 9,933,103 of record JANAVB010031417.1, on the reverse strand, counting down.
CGGCTGGACGAGAGGACCCCACATTCGGATGAGAGCGGCAAGAATACATATAGCTGCTTCTGGCACTGTGGGTACCGGATGTCATCTAAGGCAGTATTGACAGCCTACTTGATGATATGGCTCCGGGATTGCGTGTTTGCAGGTGGATCCGGTGCCTAGAAAGGGTATATCGGAATCTCATTTTGCCTGCCGTGAAGTTGGCTTTTGGACGACCTTTAGCTCTCCTCCCCGCGATGGTGTGCAACCTGTTGCACGGTTTGAGGTCTTTTGCTGATGATGTGATCCACGAGAAAGGTAACAATGACAACTTTCCCCGGGCCGAGCTGCCTTTCCATTATCTTATGGGGTGGCTGATTTTGCATCATCCAAACGTGATGAGTCCCGGTCCAGAGGAGGATCATGTTGAAGGGGATGCCTTCATCCGCCGCTTCTACAAGAGGAAGTGGTTATACACTGGCGTCCCCGTTTGCAGGAGAGTCTTGTCCTACCGTCAGGGGTGGGAGATTGTCAAGGTTGGCCCGATCTTCAAAGATTTCGAGGCCGACCAAGATTTAGTTGACTCTGGCGAAGATGCAGTCACTTTGCCGAAATGGAGTTTTCTTTGGTTGCAAAGTATCCGGCCTTCTCACCTGGTCTACCGCAACCAGAATAGATGTTATCTGGAGCCATATCTGCCAAGCCGATTTGCTCGTCAATTTGGCTATACCCAGCTAATGTTGCGGAATCCCAGTAGCAGTCTAGGCTTCATCGGGAGTTTAGTGGATGGAGCCAGGGGTTGGCAGTATTATAACGCTGGATGCACTAGCGTTAATTTTACTACGCCAGTCCGCAACCCTCGGCCGCAGATCCTATATCCGGCCGCCAAGCTGTATTGCATTATGAATGCTGCATCTCCTGGTTATGACAGGGAGACTAGTTTCATCATTGGAACTCAGCTGGAGGCCACGGCGAATATGTTGATGGCAGTCCGATCATATCGTCCACCAGAATTGGCGGGATATCGAGCTGCTGCTGCAGCACCAGTGAGAGATTCGACTGTTGGAAAGAGGCGGGCTGACACAGAAGCTGGTTCTTCTGTACCGAAAAGGTCGAGAAAGACGTCGACTCCAAAGGTTACGGAAGTGCCACTTGTAACGCCAACGGGATCAGTTCCTGCTGAGGTAAGGAGTGCTCCATAATTCTAATTCATTTTGTCATTGTGGTGACTTATGCTTTTCTTCTTGCAGGGATTGTCGAAGAAGAAGTCCCGTGTTTCAAAACCGGGTGCTAGTAAACCGAAGGAGGTGGCAGGCTCTTCTGATGAGCGCATTCCACCGATGATAATGTCTCCCGTGGAGGAGGATCCCGGAGACGTTCCTGCGAAGGTTTTAGTATCTTCTGTTTTTGAGGTTACAACAAATTCCGGGAAGGTACAGTCTGTCGTGGAGGCCTTGGACGTTGAGGGTCCTACGGACTCGAGGCATCCTGATGATGAGGTGGATAGGAGTTCGTCGCCTTCGGATGACGTTGCTCCAGAGCTGCAAGAGTCTGTTGCGGGGGCAACAGATATGGTTGGGACAGAGGAGAGGGTTGATTCCCCTCTTTGTCATGATGAGGGGAGGTCGGCTATATCATTGCCGAGTCCTACCCCAGCTTCAACCGTGGAAGTTGAGGTGGCTACCGATCAGGAGGTAGCAACAGATTCTGTCCCTGTAGAGGGACTTGAGAACGAGACCCGTCTGCCGATCACAACCGCTGAGGTGGGTCAAGAGATAAGTGATGATCTCCCTATTCTGCCAGGGGAGGTATTGGCTGTTGATAGAACGTTGGGGGCTGAAGAAGTGGCCGTTGACGTTAATGGTTCCTCCGGGCTTGAGAAGGGCAAGGGTGTGGAACCCTCTGTTACTCCTTCTACTTGGGGAACTATCTCGACGCCTGTGCCGACTTCCTCTGTTCCTTCGGCTCCTCGGGCTAGCAGTCCAGCCCCTGTTGATGAAGAGCCTATTGATGCCGAGGTTCAAGCCTCGCAGGTTGAGGTTGGCGGATCTTCTTTCGGTCCGCTAACTGTAGTAGCTCCTCCCACTCCTGCTATGACGCCGCAGGTACTGGCGGACGCAGACGAATATGTGAAATTTCTCGTCGAGGGGGTGTACAAAATACTACAGAGGGGTGTATCTGCGGTGATGGATGCCAACGGGAGCTTTGCGATGGCAAGAACTCTGGCAATGCCCTGTATCGAGCTGATCAGCGTTTACCAAGGCCACGACCATATGGCCGAAATTCTGGAGGCTTCGGTGATCGAGCTGGACGAGCGGCTTGCGGAACTTTAGCGCATCCAGCGAAATGACCTCTCCGTCTTGGTAGATGCGGAGAATGGGAAGTTGATTGCCGAGATCGAGTCTTCCTACCAGGCCACTGTGGGCATTTGGAAGCGCGAGGTGGCTGAGACTGAGGCTGCGGTAGAGCAGTTGTCTCAGTCCATGAAGAAGACGATGGAAATACGAGCTGCGTTGGATGCTAACATCGCAGAGATCAATACCCAGATGCGCCGCCTTGAGGACCAACGGGCCCGACTCCAGTTAGATGCCGAACGTGTCCGGGCTGAACACGCAGCATTCAAGAAGGAGGAAGCGACTTTTACTCAGCGGACTCTTGCCTTGGCTCAGCAGCGACAACATCTTGATGAGAAGCATGAGAGCGAAACTTTCGATGAGGCTGTTGAATTGATGCGTCAAGAAGCTGAGCGTCGAGTCCTGGCGACTGTGGAGACCTGTACAGCCGACTTAAGACGTCGAGTCATAGAGCTCTCAGCCCACCCTGGAGAGGTTCAGGGACTGTAGCTTCTCCCTTTTTTAAGTTCTTTTGCAACCCTTGCCAGGGGATATTGTAGTTCTGTACTCTCTCTTCTTTTTTTTAGAAAATAAAGAAGTACACAACCTTTTTTTTTGTGATGTGTTCATTTTTGTTATTATGAACTTGATGATTTGTGTGGACCTATTATCTTTTGCGCACCTTGGTTTTTAGGTACAGATAATAAGTTTGAAGGAACCAACATGTTTGCTCAGAGGTGACGTGGACATGGCAATCATTAGGTTCAAAATGATAGAATCTTCCTACTCAGAGGTATTATAGACGTGGTAGGAATGATCTTGGGGGATACGCTGAACAACTCATAGGTGATGTGGACGTGGAAGTTCTGCGATCAATGTACGACAACGCAGGGGTTGTTTGTACGAGATGTTTACTCAGAGGTAATATGGACGTGGTAAACATGAAGGGTAGCGTCGGCTTACGTAGCGTAAGATTCCGCTTTGTAGGGTGTAGAGGAACAACTCAGAGGTGATGTGGACGTGGTTGTCTTTCTACTGAAGGATGCCACGGAACAGCTGGGTTCCAGAAGCGTATGAGTTTGTGGAAGGAGATTGTGTGTGAGCCCCGATGATTGGGCCCACAGATCCCCTTTGGGGAAGTACATGTCTGAAGGATGTCAAGAATAGTACTTCCTTAGGAACTTGCCGTTGATGGACATCATGAACAAGTCCCCATTGGGTTTGGCGAGGCGGTAAGCACCGTTTGAGTATACCGTCTCAATGATGAAAGGTCCTTCCCACGTGGGCTCGAACTTTTCTGGTGTCTTGTGAGTTAACACCATTGGCCTTCTGACTGCTAAAACCAGGTCGCCAACTTGGAAAGTCCTCTGTTTGACCTTCTTGTTGAAAGCCTGTGATATACGGGCTTGGTAGAGTTCGATGCGTTGTTGAGCCAGGAGATGCTTCTCATCGAGTGCCTCCAGTTCCCGCAGACGACGACGTTGATTGTCCTCTTCTGTGAGTTTGTTCGTTATTGCTACACGGATTGAGGGTATCTGGATCTCGAGAGGCAGTACCGCTTCGCTCCCGTAGACCAGGGAGAATGGTGTGTTGCCTGTTGGGGTCCGTACCGTTGTGCGGTAGGCCCAAAGGCATTCGCCAAGCTTTTCGTCCCAGTCGCGTTTGTTGGATGACACGACCTTTTTGAGCAGCCTAACGATAGTTTTGTTGAACGCTTCTGCTAACCCATTTATAGCCGGATTGTAGGCGGTAGATGCCACATTTTGAATGTGATTCTTGTCACAGAACCTGCTAAAAATGTGGCTGATAAACTGAGGACCATTGTCATGAATGATCCGCCGGGGTACTCCGAAACGGTAGATGACATGGTGTTTAATAAAGCTGACCACCCTGGAGCTCTTTACTTCCGCCAGTGGGACTGCTTCTGCCCATTTGGAGAAGTAATCGGTGATGGCCAGGATGAAGCGGTGTCCTCTTGATGAAGGAGGGGTGATTGGTCCCACAATGTCCATGCCCCAGGCTTCAAAGGGCCAGGAGGCGACTGTAGGATGTAGTGGTTCAGACAGTGTATGTATGAAGTCTGCATGAAGTTGGCATGCATGACACTTCTTAGCATATTCAACAGCGTCGGCGGCCATGGTTGGCCAGTAGTAGCCCATACGTCACAGTCGATCCTGCAACTTAGGACCGGGTTGATGAGCTCCGCAAGTTCCGTCATGAGCTTCTTGAAGAGCTTCAGCTGCTTCTTCGTTGGACAAGCATCGAAGGAGGAGCCCATCGAAGGAGCGTCGGTACAGCATTTTGGTAGCTGTATCGTAGTAGAATCGAAGAGAGCGTCTCCTGACTGAGACGGCTTCCTTCGGGTCCTCTGGAAGGATTCCGTAGACAGCGAAGTCGATGAACGGGAACCTCCAGTCTCGGACATTAACACCAGTATTCGTCGGCATGGCGTGAGCCACTCGCAAGCATAGGTTGTTTCTAGGACAAACCAAGTCTCGGCCAGTTACCGTGACATAGTGTTGAGTCCCAAAGGGCGCTGCCAATGAGGCTGCGAGGCCAGCCAGAGCGTCAGCCTCCAAGTTTTGTAGACGAGGTACGTGTTCGATGAAGAACCCAGTGAAGGTTGAAATGATGTTCAATGCAACTTCATGGTAAGGGATCAGATCTTCATGGCGAACCTCGTACTGCCCCGAATCTGGTTCACGACGAGTTTTGAGTCACCGTAGGCTTCCAGATGGTCCACCCCCAGCTGTTGTGCGAGCTGGAGTCCCATGATGAGTGTGTTGTACTCGGCAACATTGTTGGAGTACGGCTTCGAAAGGGAGTAAGCACGCTGGATGACCAACTGATCGGGGGAGACTAAAACTACCCCCACTTCTGCGATGATTTGGCCTTTGGGGCCTGTTCTTGAAGCGCCATCGAAAAACATCCGCCAAACGGAGCTTCCTTCGGTGACGTTGGATTCTTGGACCTCATCCGGGATGTCTTCATAGAGTTTTGAGGATTCTGGGATGGGGTGTGCAGCTAAAAAGTCAGCCAGAGCTTGACCTTTAACAGCTTTTTGCGGGACAAACACCATATTATACGGTGTTAGCAAGATCGCCCATGTGGCTAGCCGGGAGTTCAATGAACCTGGCTTCGTCATGAGGACTCTGAGCGGATTGACTTGGGAAATGACATGAATTGTCTGGCCCGAGACATAATGACGAGTCTTCTGGATGGCAAACACTAAAGCCAAGCACTCCTTTTCAACGGTGTTGTACCGGTGTTCGGTCCCGATGAGCGTTCGACTGAGGTAGTAGATTGCTTGCTCATAGCCTGTATCGCTGTTTTGAGCCAGCAGAACGCCAAGGGAATGATCCATGGCACGGACGTAGAGGAGAAATGGTTTACCGGCGACAAGTGCCACCAGGACTGGTGGGCTCGTCAAGTAGGCTTTGATGTCGTCGAAAGCCTTTTGGCACTCCTCTGTCCAGACATAAGAGACTCCCTTCTTCATGAGCTGAGTAAAGGGTCGACATTTACCGGAGAGGTTTGCTATGAACCTCCGGATGTATGCCAGACGTCCCTGTAAACCCCGAAGTTCTCGAAGATTCTTCGGAGGGTCCATGTTGAGGATGGCTTTGGTCTTCTCGGCATCAACATGAATGCCTTTCGCCGTGATGACAAAGTCCAAGAATTTGCTGCTAGAAACCTCCAGGAAGGATTTAGCGAGGTTGATTTTGAGTTGATGGGCCCGCATGAGATCGAAGGCTGTCTTCAGATCCTGTAGGTGATCTCCTTTGAGGCGGCTCTTGACTGCGATGTCGTCAACATAGCATTCGACTGTCTTGCAAAGATATTGACGGAAGATGGTGCTCATAGCTCGTTGGTATATTGCACCGACGTTCTTCAAGCCGAAAGGCATCACTGTGTAGCAGAAAACACCCTTCGGAGCCCTGAATGACGTGTATTTTGCATCATTGGGGAACATCTTGATTTGATTGTAGCCTGAATACCCGTCCATAAAAGACATGCGTTCAAAGCCACATGTGTTGTCGATCATCACATCGGTGATTGGAAGCGGGAATTCGTCCTTCGGGCAAGCAGAGTTGAGGTCCCTGAAGTCGATACAGACTCATATCTTCTCATTCTTCTTGGTGACAGGTACGACGTTGGCTACCCAATCTGGGTGCTGTTCCTCACGGATGAAGCTGCTGGTCAGGAGTTTGTCCACCTCCTGATCGATGGCATTCATGATGTCCAGACGGAAATGTCGCTGTTGTTGTTTGATAGGTTTGGCATCAGTTAAGATGTTCAACCTATGCATTACGATCTGTGGATCGAGTCCTAGCATATCTTCGTAGCTCCAAGCAAAGACGTCGATATACTCTTTAGCCAGCTGGATTAGAGACTCTCGGTCTTCTCCTTCTAGGGTTTTGCTGATGAAGATGGGTTTGGAAGAAGATCCGTCCCCAAGGTCGATCTGCTCAACTTTGTCTTTGGTGGGAGGTTCACGTAACTCAAAACGAGACTCCTATTGTTCTCCTAGGCGTTGAGCCCAGGGTTCTTCTTCGAAGGGTTCCGGCGCTTGGTCTTCGCCTTCACCTTTTTGAGGTTGTGCTGACGTCATGTTAGCTGACAGCACCTTCCTGAAGACTGATCCGATACTGGTATCGGAATCCCAAGTCGATGCTTCGGACGAGTGGGAATGTTCTACGTCTTCTGCGTCTGAACTCTCCGGAGTTGCTGGCGGCGTGACATAGCCTACCCCCCGTCGAGTTTTGTTGTAGTAGTCCTGCGACTTTCCTTTGGGTGTTGGAAGCCGGAGAGGGAGACGTCGACCCTTGTCGTAGTTTAGGCCTTTGTTGCTTTTTAGGTCGTAGCCCATCTTTTGGATGATGTGCTTTGCCGTATCCGTGTACCGATAGACTTGTACTATGCCGGTATCAGGTTCTGGCTCGAGTGGCGGGAGATCTTGATGACGTTCGACTTTGCCCAAAATGATGGATCCTTTGTCTCGGCTTCGTGGAGGGGCTATGAAACAGACTCCTTGAGACGAAACTACTCGATTTACATGATGGACGGTCGTTATTTGTGTTTGCAACGACCGTAGAGCGTTATCTAATGTATACATGGCATTCCAGTGCGGAAGACAAGAATAATTAAAAGACACTCTATTATTGATAAAATACGAGATCTTATCCCGTGGGATTACATTGTCTAAGGAGGGTGCATCTACATCAGCAGAGATATATTCGCCAAGCTCCTCATCTGTAAGCACTGGGGTCGGATCAGGAGAATCCACCACAGCTTTGACTTTGGGGTCTGAGAGGGTTATGTGGGCCCTCTCTGGCATCTTGGATGACTGCGGGGGCTTGCCCTTAAGACGCACCTTCAGAGGTGCCTCAACTGCGCCTCCTGTGAGTGGTGCTTTCCCCTGTAATTTTGCCACCAGGGGAGCCGATGTTTGAGGCGGCTTTCCCTTGAGGCGTATCTTCAGGGGAGCCTCAGGAGTCGGTGCTTTCCCTGATAGTTTGATGCTCATTGGAGGCACCTTCTGGGGTGGTTTGCCCTTCAGTCGGATCTTCAAAGGGGCGTCTGGAGTCATCTTAGGCTCCGTGTCCGGCTCAGTTGCCGTCTCTGCCTCATCATCAGCATCGTTGGCTTCCTCCTCGTCAAGTAGCTTGTACAAGTCGGAATCGGTGAAGTAGGCTTCAATCCCTTTGAAAGGATCGATGTCTGCGAACTCCGTCCGGATGACGCCGTTGGTGGATACATATTTCATGCATTGGTGGAGCGTGGAAGGTACCACCATGTACTCATGTAGCCATGGTCTGCCGAGCAGGATATTGTAGTTGACCTCGGCATCCACCACATAACAGGTCACCTCAGTTTTGAGGTTGCCGATGTGACACTTCAGTCGAATCTTGTCCAGTGGCTCGCTTTTGCTAGCGTTGAAGCCACTGATGGTTGTGTTGGAGGGCGCCAGCCGATGCATTGGGATCCCCAGTTTTGATAGCAGCGCCTTCGGGATGATGCTGAGGGAAGACCCCGGATCGATCTGAATCCGGCTCACCTTGACTGAACCGATGTACCCTGTGTAATACAGCGGTCGGTTATGTCGGTGGTGCTTGAGCAGCATGTCTTGTTGGGTGAAAGTTATGTTTGGGATAACTTCATCCGCACAATGACAGTACACACAAGTAGTTGGGAGGTCTTCAGGCTGCTTGACCTAACTGAGAAAGGATTCAGCGTCCTTCAGATCTTCGCAGAGAGCTTCTCGGGAGTCTTTGGAAAGACGCAGGAGCTCAAACAAAGACAGGCGTGCAGGAGTACTGGCCAGTTGTGCCAGTATGTCAAAGTTGTGGGGCTTGGCTAGCCCCGAAGCATTCTCCTTCCGTAGAGGTCTGTCGAAACGAGCCTCCACCTGCTTCTGCTTATTGGCTGCTGAGGGTTTAGACGGGCCCTCCTCAGGGATGGTGCCAGAAGGCACCACCTCGGCGGCAGCTTCGCCGGGCTGGGCGTTCTGTTGTGCACGCGTCTGCACTGGAAGTGCCTCTTCCGTTGAAGAAGAGACCGTGCGACAAGACTTGATCTTCCTGCCTTTTGATTTGGAGGTAGAGCGTACCTCCGGTTGAGTCACCTCGGAGACGAGGTCGGGGTGAACCCAGAGGACCTCTCCTCGAGATGTGGTGAGTGGGATGAGTCCACTCGCATTGTCACGGATAGGTGGCAAGTTCACCACCTCCATTGTCGCCTTAGGGATGGCGACGACGCCATCTTGTGTGGTGGTCGGCGGCAAGGTGCCGAACTGAAGTGACACCACATTGGCTGACACCGTCTTCTCTTCATAGTCGACGAAAATTACATCGGCATTGATCATGCGCTGGATGTAATTCTTGAGGACGTAGCAGTCCTTGGTCGGGTGTCCGACAAACCGATGGTAGTGACAGTACCTCGGGTTGTCCACTTTCCCGATTTCATCGGGCCGCTTTGGGTCCGGGAGCTTGATCTTGTCATCCTGCTTCAGTATTTCAAAGAGTTGCAGGATGTCTTCGTCATTGAATGAATACACCTCCTTGGGTCTCGGTGCCAGTAGAGGCTTCTGAGTAGGCGCAGATGGGCCTTTCGAGGCATTAAATGTCAATGCCTGTTTCCCCTTTGCTTCTCGTCCGGAGTTGTTGGCTGCAGACCTTTTCCCCTTATCATCAAAGGCGGGGAAGCTGACACCCAGAAGACGTGCATTGGCCGCCTTCTTTTCTGCGGCTTCATCTTCGATGATCAGGGAGCTCTAGTCGGGAGGGGGAGTAGAGTTGAGCCAGAGCTTCACTGCAGGCAGCATATTCATGCTGCAAGAGGAGAGGAGCGCATGTTCTGGCATGCCTAGAGGTAGCCTGAAGCAGGCCTGTCGGAAGCGTTCGATGAACATCCGAACCGTTTCTTTCTCCTTCTGGCGTATCTCTATGAGAGATGCCATCGTCATGTCCTTCCCGCCGTCGTAGAAGCGATCGAGGAAGAGGCGCGTCAAGTCGTCGAAGGACGATATAGAATTGTCAGGGAGGCTGTAGTACCAGTCATACGCCACCCCTTTTAGAGCCCCAACAAAGATGCTGGTGAGGAGCGCGTCCTCCTTTGGAAGATGCCCCGTCTGTGACTGGAAATATGTCAGGTATCGACGCGGAGAGTCCTTCCCGTCATACGGCATGAGTATTTGTGGTTTATATTTTGGAGGATAAACCACCTTGTTCCACTCGAGGGGATAAGGCTGGGGAATACCCATCTTCTGGCGCTCCTCTTGCCTGTTTTTGGACTCGAAGCGCTCCCGCAAGTCCTTGATCATTTCGACCACATCCTCCGTGGAGCTAGGAGTCGGAGAAGGTGGTACTATCTGGAGTGGAGCGTTTGAGGGCTCCGACGTCCGGGGTGCTTTCTGTGTCTGAGGGTGCCCGTTGAAGGGGTACACTCGACTCCCCATTGGCTCCTGGGTCGGGACCGGTTGAAGGTGTTCTGGTCAAGGCCGACCGTATATCAAATACTGCTTGAGTCAGTGCTTGCATAGAGACAGAGAGGGTTTTGAGTCCTCCCTCTAATGAGTCTATGCGCTGGACAATGTCCTGCGGCGGCGCATCAGACTCGGAATCACCCCCAGTCATGTATACTGTCCTGACACGGCCGGGAGTGGATGGATTGGTTGAGGCTTCGCTCTCGGCCTCACTTTCATGTGGGGGAGTCACCTCTCCTGGTGTTCCACCTTGGCCACCCCCAGCCACATTCTGGAGGTCATTTTCGACGGGCGCATCTGCATGGGCCTGATTGCCCTCAGCTCCGTCTTGAAGGGCCTCTTCGTCTCTACCCCCAGCCGTGTCCTGGGGGACATCCTCGTTTTGAGGGGCTTCTGGGAGGCTGACTTCGCCTTGAGGACGAAGATCCGCCGCAGCTGTGCTTTGGACATCTTCGTCTTCGGAAGGAGGCTCGACAAGGGTCTGACTACCCCCAGCTTCCTCCAAGAACTTCTTCCTCGACCGAGTGCCTTCGAACACTCTAGAGGTCGAGACAGCTGCCTTGGTCTTCTTTGGCTGGCTTTTGGATGAAGACGAGGAATTACCAGTCGTCTTCCGGACTGACGAGGAGTTGGAGGTCACGTTGCATGAAGCAACCCTTGGCTCTTCTTCTGTTGACACCTTCATCCTGAGGCGATGTCGGAGGGGTGTCGATGATTGCAGCCGCTGGAATACTGACTGCCTTGGTGGTACTGATGCCTTGCAACAGCAGTTGATGGTGACCACTGCACAAGTATGCCCCGTGAGAGGCGCATCATGCCTGTTGGTCGACTCTCCTGACCGGCGCTTGTGAGTGATCACGTTATGCAGGTCGTTGGAGGAGAGTGCTACCTTCACACCCCCTTCAGGCGCATGGCAAGGCCAAATGCCAGGGTGGTCAGGTGAGTGCTGCGCCCCCTGATCTAATACCAAGCAGGCATCACGATCAGTAGTGGGGGAACCACAACATTTGAAGTGACTTGAACGGACCTTAAACGCACAACCAGAGGAGACACGGGAGTTCAAGACCACTGAATTTGCCTCACTCGACTTGGTTGTGCACGCAGTAGATGCGCTCAAGTGAGATGAGGACTTTGAAGGTCGACTCGTTTTTGGTACAGAGGCACCTGATTCGACCTTGTACAGCTTGCCATCGGCAGTGCGCGTGATTGTGAGCACGTGCCTCTGGCCTGCTGCTGGCATAGCACGTTTGTGGCGCATGGCCAGTGCCGCCTTGGATTTCTTTATACTAGCCCGCTGGGGCGCATAGTACTCAGCATCCAAATTCTCCTCGCCATTACAGCGAGTGAGTCTGTCAAAGACAGAGACTTTTTGTGGCACATCAGAGGTGATGCGCGGGGCATTGGCGGCGCCCCTGCTCCGTCGACGCATCTTCCTCGCCTGAGAGGGAGATGGCTGGGGAACGTGGTCAACCGCACGCTTCCCCGAGAGATACGCTGCATCAGCGGGCGCACCTTGGTTGCTGAGAACGTCAGCAGGAAGGGAGGGCTGGATTGGCGCATTCCCTTCAGTGGTGGTGCCCGAGGCGTCGACCTTGCGCACCCAGACACGGCGGGTCTTCTTCGGCTTCGGCAGCCGCTTCGAAGGACTCGCACTTCCTTCAGAAATGAACTCCTCGTACGCCTGTTGATTGAGACGCACGACCAGCGTCTTGTGGGAGGATCCCACCTTCACGTCGTCGGCCTGTGACATGACTTTCTCGGAGGAAGAGAAAGAGGTCCCCAGCAGAGTCGCCAGCTTGTTTGCCATTAAAATTGTTTGATTGAAAACTTTAACACAAACAGAATAGTGTTACAATATAGGACTTAGATGTAGTCCTAGGAGTACACTTTTGTTTAATCTGGGTCCCTAGTGCCAATGGAGCGAGTGGTAATGCGTTGACTCCGTTGACGGGCTGACGACGGTTATCGGTTCTCTGAAGGTGTAGATTGCTCTGGGTGCTGGAGCTTGCCGAGAGGAGAAAGACGTTGAGTGTCTGTCTCTGTCTCTCTGGTGATTCTCTGTGGATTCTGTGCGTTGTCCGTGTGTCGGTATGTAAGAAGGAAATGATCCCTCTATTTATAACTGGGCAGGTTGGCTGCTCATGCGCGCATATGTAGGATGCGCCGGTACGTGGGGACGCCACATGGAGATTGCTGATGGAGGCGCGTGGATGATGCGCCCTACTCGAGGGGTTGAATTCTTCATACTGCTGTTGTGAGCCGACACGTAGCAAAGGAGAAGATCTTTCTGTTGCTGAGATCTTGGATGAGTTGAGTCAAAGGACACGTGTTGTCGACTCATGGCTCGGAGATCTCGGATCTGATGGGGGGATAATTTGGTGGGATGCGCCTTGGATTGGGCGCATGATGAGATTTTGGCTCGTGACCTTTAGGAGTCACGAACCGTTCTGGGCGCATGGCTTTTGAGGCGTATGCGAGCGACTTTCCTTCTGTCTTTCGGGATCAGAGATCAGTCTGTCTTTCGGGATCAGAGATCAGTCTGGGGCGCATGGCTTTTGGGGCGCATGGCTTTTGAGGCGCATGCAAAGCTTCAACTGGAGACTCTTTTTCTGTCTTTAGGGATCAGTGAAGGGCCTGAGGCGCATGGCTTTTGAGGCGGATGCGGATGGTTGGGTGGCCACGTGGCAGTAGCCGTCGGTGTTAAGTCATGATGATGCTTCGTTTTCTGCAAAAGCTGTCAACCGTTCAGGCTTGGGGAGGCGTGCTGCCAACTCTGTCAGTTCAGCATTTAATGTTGGTGACATTCGATGGACAGCTGAGTGGGCGCATTGGTTGACGTTCCACTAGGCGTATGGGGACGTATGGGGGCATATCCTCTGTGATGCGCTCGGTACAGGGCGCATCTGTGGGAGGCGCTTTGGTGTTTGAAGGGGTGTGATGCGCTGTCCAGCCGGCGCATCCGACACGTCTTTAATGATGCGGCTGTTTCGCTTCTCGAGTGCTTTTAAATAGCCGTTTGGCTGAAGTCGAGGCGTCCGGTTCATCCATTTAATGTGAGTTTATTGCACGGAATTCGGAGAGCCATCCACTTGGCGCATGGGTTTGATCTGCCCGGCCTATAAATAGTGGCATGGAGAGAAGGTTGGCCTCTCACTCTTTTACGTACTTCCAATCATGATCTTGGGTTCTCGGGTGCATTCTGTTAACGAAGTGTTCCCGAGGGTGAAGATGAGACGCCATGTCGTCGTTGATGCACTTGAAGGTGACTGTTACATCCAAGAGACGGAGTCGAGGGCTTCTGAGGCAGGCGGAAGGTGCCTGTTGCATCCAAAGATTGGGATGCTTGGGCCTCGTCTCCGTTGTTCTAGAAGGGCCGTAGATCGGAATGGCGGTGCTAGGATCTTTCTTCCTTCAAAGTGGGTGTCGCCCACTCTGGTTGTGTTGAAAGCTGCTCCTTTAGCCGTATTTCGATTACGGTCTTCCTTGGTCTTTGGAGGCTCTTTCGAAGCCTCCCCTGGCCATAGACTTGCGGTGCTCTTATCTTCCTTGGTTTCAGCCAGAGGGTTAAATGCTTTGTTTAATCGAAGCACTTATCAGGTGAGCCTGGCTGGAAGAGCGGCACATAACTGGGCTGCTGAAGGGATGCACATAACTGAGCTGGATGCACATAACTGAGCTGCTGAAGGGATGGTGGGATGCGCCTGGTTGGAGGCGCATGGTATCTGCTGCGCCTAACTGGCGGCACATGGTGACTGCTGCGTCTATCTGGAGGCGCATGGTGACTGCTGCGCCTATCTGGAGGCGCATGGTGGCCGCTGGCTGTAGACTTAGGATCTTTCCTTTGTAGAAATTCTCCTTTGTACAACCTTTTCTAGACATGTAATAGACTTTTGTATATAAATAAAAAGTCCTTCTTCAAATGTCTATACTTATTGACTTTGCTGTGAAGTGTTCTGTCCGAGTTCTGGCGCATGTAGTGTCTGGCGCATGGGCTTTCTGGTTGTGAAATTCCATGCTTCTACAACTATCCCTAAACTCTATGTCATAATCCATAATACATTAACCCATATATATATCATAACACAAGTACAAAGTCCTTCAAATTATTTTCTCCCTGTCAAAATTTATTACCAACAGCAAGAACACAAGATTTAGAGCCTATTGCAATTTACTAGAGGGAAAAAGGACTTGAAATGAATTTATTATGAATTTATGAAGATGGAACTTACCCCTTTCTAAAAACTTGGATAAACCTTAAGAGAGAGGCTAGCCCTAATTCCTAGGAGAGTATTTATAGAGGGGGGGCTGTCATGTGGCCGGCCATAGGGCCCTAGGGCTAGGGTTTTGGCTAGTTGGTTGAGTCCTAATTGGTTTAAGTCATGATTATGACTTGTGACTTCACAAGCCATTCTTAGACCAAACTAAATCCGATTAGCCCCAAACCAATTCTAATGAACTTGAAATCACCAACTTAGGTCACACTAGGATTTCGTAACCTAACCAAGATGTCTTGACCTAGGTTAGCCAATAGGACAGTCTCCTAGTCAACATGAGTCAAAATCTAAAACTGGCACAAATCAATTATACTAAAATCATCTAAAAATCACATTAATTATAATTAATAATAAAAAACCCAAAATAATTCCAAAATTTTGAAAATGACCAAAATACCCTCAAGCTAGAAAAATGGCAGTGACAAATCTACCCCCTTAAATAATTTCGTCCTCGAAATTAAAAGGCGAAACTAAACTGCGAAGAAGGATAGAAAAGTATACCTCATGGTCCAAAAAGATAGGGGTACCGCTCGCGCATCTCATCCTCCTGCTCCCAGGTAGACTCTCCTGGAGAATGATGCCTCCATGCGATGCGTACCAAGGGTATCACCTGGTTCCTCAATACCTTCTTCCGGCGATCCAAAACCTCCATAGGCTGCTCTGGATAACTGAGAGTAGGTCCAACCTCTATCTCCGAGTGATCGAGCACATGGCTAGGGTCAGCCACGTACCGTCTCAGCGGTGATACGTGGAATACGTTGTGGACGCCCACTAGTGCAGGTGGCAAGTCTAGCCTGTATGCCACGTCACCGACTCTCCCGCTGATAACGAAAGGGCCGATGAAGCGCGGGCTAAGCTTCCCACCTCCACCAAAACGTATCGTACCACGAGTCGGAGATATCCGTAGAAAAACCATGTCTCCAACCTAATCACAAGCAAGGTCTCAAGAAGCAAGGTCTCAAGTTACTGAAAATCAAACACGATCAATCAAACAAAACTAAATACAACCTAATTCTAATCCTACTCTAAATCTGTACCTCAAACTCCAGCGGCCTCCGGTGGCTATCGGCCCAGTACCGATGTCTGTCCTGCGCCACGCGAAGTCTGTCCCTGATGAGCTTCACCTTCTCAGCTGCGTCAACAACCATCTCTGGTCCCGGTAAAGCTCGCTCTCCAATATCATCCTAAGATAAGGGTGTACGACACCTACGCCCGTACAGAGCCTCAAACGGTGACATCTCAATGCTGGCCTGGAAACTGTTGTTGTAAGCAAACTCTACCAAATGCAGGTGATCCTCCCAGGAACCTCCATAATCCAGGACGCACGTCCGTAGCATATCCTCAAGGGTCTGAATAGTCCTCTCTGACTGTCCGTCCGTCTGGGGGTGGTATGCGGTACTAAACTTGAGCTGAGTGCCCAAGCTAGTCTGCAGACTCCTCCAGAAATAGGAAGTAAAGCGGCTATCCCGATCTGAGACTATGCTGACGGGGACTCCGTGAATCCTGACTATCTGCCTCATATATAACTCCGCCAGCCTCTCTGTAGACGTACCCACCTTGAATGGCAAGAAGTGGGCCGATTTGGTCAACCTGTCAACGATGACCCAAATCGCGTCTTTTCCTCCTGGTGTACGGGGCAACCCTGATACAAAATCCATGGTAATGTGCTCCCACTTCCACTCTGGAATGAGCAGCGGCTGCAATAATCCCCCGGGCCTCTGCCTCTCAGCCTTGACCTGCTGACAGATCAAGCATCTAGCTACGAAGTTGGACACCTCCCTCTTCATCCCGTACCACCAGACATGCTCTCGCAGATCCCTGTACATCTTGTTGTCACCAGGATGTATAGAGTACTGCGATCTGTGAGCCTCCTGCATAATCTGCTCTCTGAGCTCCCCGCTAGGCACACATAACCTGGCACCGTGCCTCAGGGCACCATCCTCTGCAAGTGAGAACTCAGTATCCTCCACTCCCATACTGATCTGCTCTCGGATACACCGCAGAGCCACATCATCAAACTGTGTCGCCTTGATCCTGTCCATCAAGTCTGACTGTATCTGAAGGCTCCATAACTGCATCTGCACTCCGGGCACAATCACCTCTATCCCAAGGCTCTCCAAATCTGCAAGCAACTGCCGATCCATAGTCAAACACATGGCTGTCGGATACCTACTCAAGGCATCGACAACCACGTTGGCCTTCCCCGGGTGATACTGGAGTGCGATATCAAAGTCCTTCATCAGCTCAAGCCACCTGCGCTGCCTCATGTTCAACTCCTTCTGGGTGAACACATACTTCAAGCTCTTGTGGTCTGTGAAGATCTCCACCCTCTCGCCATACAGATAGTGCTTCCATAACTTCAAAGCAAAAATCACTGCCGCCAGCTCCAGGTCATGGGTAGGGTAGTTCTTCTCATGGGGACATAATTGCCTGGAAGCATAGGCAATCACCTTCCCATGCTGCTGCAAGACGCAACCCAGCCCCTTCCCTGAAGCATCACTATAAATAGTAAATCCACCCGATCCTGAAGGCAATGTCAGAATCGAAGCTGTCGTAAGCCGCTTCTTCAACTCATCAAAAGCTGCCTGACACTCCTCTGACCAAACATACTCAGTATCCTTCCGGGTCAACCGTGTCAACGGCTCTGCAACCCGAAAGAAATCCTGCACAAATCTCCTATAGTATCCTGCCAGCCCCAGGAAACTCCTGATCTCTGCCACTGAAGTCGGCGCTGCCCAAGCCTCAACTGCTACAATCTTTTTGGAGTCAATTGAGATACCATCTCCAGTCACCACATGTCCCAAGAAGTCCACCTGGTCCAAGAAAAACTCATACTTGGAAAGTTTTCCATAAAGCTGCTCCCGCCTGAGAGTCTCTAGCACTATCCGTAGATGCTCCTCATGCTCCTCCTCTGTCTTGGAATATACCAAGATATCATCAATGAACACCACCACGAACTTGTCCAAGTACTGGTGGAACACCTTGTTCATTAGATTCATAAACACTGCTGGTGCATTGGTTAGCCCAAACGGCATAACCAAGAACTCAAACTGCCCGTACCGCGTCCTGAAAGCGGTCTTGGGAATATCCTCCCTCTTCACCTTCACCTGGTGATAACCCGACCTCAAATCAATCTTGGAGAACACCCGAGCTCCGCTCAACTGATCAAACAGATCATCGATCCGCGGCAGTGGGTATCTGTTCTTGATTGTCAGGTTGTTAAGTGCCCTGTAGTCGATACACATACGTACCGACCCATCCTTCTTGGGTACGAAAAGTACCGGTGCACCCCAAGGTGAAGAACTCGAGCGAATGAAGCCCTTGTCCTGCAGCTCATCCACCTGCTTTTTCAGCTCCACTAACTCGCTGTTGTTCACTCGATAGACATGCTGAGAGATCGGTTCCGCGCCGGAAACCAAGTCTATCGAGAACTCTACATCTCTGTCCGGTGGAAGCCCTGGCAACTCCTCAGGAAATACGTCCATAAACTCTGCGATCAAGGGATGCGGAGCCACCTGCTCCTCGACTGATGCTCCACAAAAAACTCCGCCGTCCTGCTCTGCCTGCCGTCGGGTGTACTCAAACTCTGGCTCTCCTGGCGCCCCGAACAAAACTCTACCTCCACGACAATCAATGCGGGCGTGGTGTCTACTCAGCCAGTCCATACCTAATACAATATCGTAGTTCGGTAATGGCATGACTAGTAGACTCACCCCCAACTCTCGGCCTCCCAAAATGACACTCCGCCCTCTGCAAACATCACTCATGAGGATGACCCCACCCCCGGCCGTGATCTTGCAGGTCCTAGGCAATGGTTCCAAAATCAAACTGTGTCTAATAGCATATGATACAGACACAAAGCTGTGGGAAGCCCCGGAATCAAAGAATGCAAATACTGGAAGGGAGTCGAGAAGAACCGAACCTGCTATCAGCTCTCCGATGACCTCAGCATCCTCAGCTGCCATGGCAAAAGCTCGTCCCTGCTGTCCACCCCGTGCCTGCTGCTGGTGCTGCTGGAACCTCTGCTGCTGGGTCTGCAGGGCTGGTCCCCTCTGCTGGCCTGCTGGAGCCTTGGCTGCCCCAGCTCCTCCTGGTATCGGACGCATCGACGCAACTGGACACTCTCGCATCTGATGGCCTGTTGATCCACACATCAAGCATCTGCCGAGTCTCTTCCTGCACTCGTCCTACTTGTGCCCAGGCTTCTTGCAGAAAGTACAACTAATAGCCTGCTGCCTGGGTGCCTGCTGTCCCCTCTGATGCTGGTGCTGCACCTGCTGGAAAGGTGCACGGCCCTGCTGCTGGAACTGCTGTACTGGCCTCTGATGCTGAAACTGCTGCTGGAAATGAGGCCTCTTGGCCTGCCCCTGACTGCTACTGCCTGACTGAAAATTGCGACCTCTCTTCTGCCTCAGTCCCAGGTCGTCCTCTACCGCCATGGCCCCAGAATAAATCTCAGCAAATGTAGCGTTCCGGTCGCTCTTGGTCAGCGACCGAATCTTCCTAGTCAAACCTCGGCGAAACTTCCTCGCCTTGGTCTTCTCTGTCAGATCATCAATAAACCGGGCCAGTCGGCAGAACTCCCCGGCATACTCAGCTACAGTCTGGTTCCCCTGAACCAGAGCCTCGAACTGCGCCTCGATTCCACCCAAGGCTACATCGGGAAAGAACTGCTCCTTGA
Organism: Iris pallida; assembly: GCA_029216955.1. Taxonomy (NCBI): domain Eukaryota; kingdom Viridiplantae; phylum Streptophyta; class Magnoliopsida; order Asparagales; family Iridaceae; genus Iris; species Iris pallida. Next base: position 9,913,855 of record JANAVB010031417.1, on the reverse strand, counting down.
ACAGCTCCGTGAACCGGGCCCAAGTCTGGCCCTCCACTCCTACTCTGGGATCAGTCTGGTACCATGCACGGGCCAAATCCTGCATCTGGCTGCCCGCTGCCTCAATGTGAAGCCGATCTGGTATCTCTGCCAGTCGGAAGATCTCCTCTATGTGCTCAATCTAATCATCGGCATAGTGAATGCCCTCTGTGCCCAAGAACTCCCGAGGATGCATCTTCTGGAAGTCCTGAATATCTCTCTCTCTCCTACGGGGCTGCTGCTGAGTCCCCTGACCTGTCACCATCTCAACAGTCGTGCGTACCAGCTGGTGCGCCTCATCAATCCCCTGTCTGAAATCTGCAGTCTGCCTCTGACTGCGCTGGTACGAGGACTCCAGAATCCTCTCCACGAAGGAGAAGAGATGGGCAGCATCAACCATCCCCGCAGGCAGAGGCTGCTACGTGGGAAGGATCTCTGGAATCACAACTGGCCTCCCGACTGCTGGAGGTGCTCCTCCAAAAGTGGCAGAAACTTCCACTCCTGAGGGCTGCACTGGCCCTGTGGCACCGGGAGCTGGATACTGGACACGAGAGGTGGCAGACCCCTCTCCAGCCTCTCCCATCACGGGGCGATACGATCGCGTCTCAACCATCCTGGAGACACAGATCAAACAAGAAGCAATTACTGAGAATGAGTCGAAATAATCAAAGGAGGACAGTTTAAAATTCTAAGGAAGACAATAAGCAGCAAAATAGATATACGGAATCTGATAAAGAATTTTCCTAGTGTGATTGAGTACCCAAATTTTTTTTTTTACTAATTTCTACTGCAGGCTGCAGCGATATTCTAGTTCGAATACCACTACATTTCTAACCTAGACCTGCATGGGCCACCACTAAAAACGTGTCACGACCCGCACCTTAGAGTAAGGGCACGAGACGTAGGTACGTCCAGCCTACGCCGCAGTGTCGGCGGTAGAACGCTGTCCTAGGTTATAACATCTAACAATTGAAGGTAATAACAGAATATAACTCAACCACAGCTAAGGTAGAACAGGTAAGATAGATAGATAATGAAAGATAACAATATCCAGAACAGAGAATCACAGAGATACAATCCAGAGTTCTAAGTGTCTAAAATAATACATCTCAGAAAATCTCAAGTCTAGTACAATAATCCAGAATAGGAAAGACAGTCCTAATCTAAGGGAGTGTCATCTACAGCTAGTGGCTCCTGCTGCTGGTCCAAGTCCAGACACTCGTCTAGTGTAGCACCGTAGTAAGTAGGGCAGAACGCCTCAGCCTCGTCCTCTGTAATATTTCAATATGTCCAGTCAGGACAGGAGCGAGCACAGTACATCTCAACAAATCATAGCAGGTCAGGATATATAATCATGCTAGAGAGTAAGATACAAAAAACTGAAGAAATATGATAAACAGGAAAGACTGTAAATAAATAGCTACAGTATATAGAGAACGAAAAATGTCTAGTGATTCAGAGCACAAAATGGTTATGTAAACGGCACGATGTTATACACGAGTAATCTACAGAGGTTGTACACGAGTAATCTACTAGATTGAATACATAACCACTTCTACTCCTCCGTCCCAATCAATACACAAAGATCTGGCTAAGTTATGTTATTGTACACGAAGGTCATGTGAAAACATGATTATACACGATTTCACACGTTTCGTACACGAAAGTCACAAATACAAGGAGTATACGATGTTCACGATAAAGTACACGAACACGAAATACCCGATGTATCCGCTAAGGGGATAACATCGCCCAACAAGATCCATATAGTACTAATCCGTGTTTCCGACGTGTCAGCATCATGTATAGTAATCTAAAGCAGGAAATATACTCCTAATGTAGGATATGAAATGATCAGAGAATGTACTCGCCTGTATCCTGAGAATCTGGAGAAAGTATACTGTTCGAGGAGTGGTGTCTGTCTCCTATAGAACAGTACAAGTCACTATGAGTCTACAATGATAATACGATTCAAACTAATGCATTCTACATGAAACTAGGTCAATCTAGACCAAAGTCAACTCTTGGTCAACTCTGGTCAACCTTAAAGTCAAACCTAGTCAAATAGTCTAATCTAGGTCTAACCAACAATTCTAGGTTCACTAGGCTAATCTAGGCAATACCATGTCAAGCCCACCTATACACACATGACCAATAAACTATCTATACACTATCCCTAAACTCTATGTCATAATCCATAATACATTAACCCATATATATATATCATAACACAAGTACCAAGTATATCTATACATTACACATATTATATATATAACTAATATATGTAGGAACTAAATAACACTACAAGTATGTATATTAATATATATATATATATATATATATATATATATATATATATATACAAGAGAGAGTACACAAGTGTTGTGTGGGTGTGTCTCATGAATGTTCAAGACATGAAAAAAAATAGGGCTAATGAATACAGTGCATTGTGACATAAGGGAAGGGAAGGAAATCAGTTTCCCTCACAGGTTTATGTAGAAAATACAGTGCAAGGATGAAGAATTCAGTTATAACACACATTTCAGGTTTTTATGATGAAACGCAAGTTCAATCAGTAATACAAAAGGAGGAAAAACTCATGAGAACAATGTATGTGTGTGTGACAGTGTAGGCATGAGGGTGTGAGCCATTTGTGTACATGACAGTGTACAAGTACTAGAATAAACAGGGAACAGTGAGGGTAACTGTGTGTGTTCAGAAATTTGAAACAGTGAAGAACATGTGGGGGTGCATGTGTTCAGGCATGGAAGAAACAGTGTATGCATATGCACAGGAGATCCTGGAACTCAGATGAAGGGTACACATTCTCAGGTGTAGGAGAATTTGAACCCAGGAATGCATTGATTCCCAGGTTATACCAACCCTAATCAAGATGCAATACATACCAGGTTTCCTGAACCAATTCAGTTATCAATGAAGGCATCATGATATCAATATAAGAAAACCCAGGAACAGAATTTCTCAGGTACACATTGAACTAGCAGTTCAAACACTCAAAACATATCCAGATTTCAGATTAGGAATTAACATAGTTAACCTATTAATTTCAAACCACAACAAGGATTCAACAGTCCTTATAACTAATAATCTCAAATTTACCAAAACCATTCTCAAGTTCATATAAAAAAAACTGGGAACTAAGTCCCAACTCAGGTTATATCAAAATAAAACCCAAACTCAGGTTTTTATCTAATCGGGAAATTCAAACAGTTTAAGTGGAAGAAGAACCCAGGTTATTATAAGCAACTTGAAATCAAGTGAGGAGGAAACTCAGGTCAATGTGAAAACTGGAAACAATTCTCAGTTTCGAAATTCTCAATCTCAGGTTATACACAGTCAGCTACAGTTCAACAATTCAAAATTTACCCACATACTCAAAACCCCTTCCAAATCCAAAAGCCTACATGAATTTAAATTTTTATTAAAACACAGCAACATGTAGGAAAGATTATCAATAAGAAAAACAATTAGACAAGGATTAACAGTTCACTTAACAGGAACAATTTCAGTTTAACAGTTAACCAACTACATTAATCCTATTCTACTCATTCCAAGAGCCAATCATTAATTGAATTACTTAGCTAACATGATATGTGACATGTGGGAATCAAAAATCAATTGGGAACACAACACAAACTAGAATTAATTGGTTTGAATCCCTGGAATCTCACTGTATCAGAGAGTGTATCAGAAAAAATCCTATTTCTCATGTTTGAATCCAAAATACCACATGAAACCTAAAACTAATATATAACATAATGTAACAGGGGTTTAACATCACATTTAGGATCTAATTAATCATTAAAACCTAATTTAGAATCATTTAGAATCGATTTAATAACAAAACATATACAGCACACGCACGCACACAACAGCTGCCCCGTGCACACTGAATACCGTGTCCGACACAATACGAGGACTCGTAAAACTTTACGAGCCTCGTGTCAGTCACTTCCCCTAACCTCAGGCCAAAAATCATGTGTCCACGTGGAGAAACGAGCGCGCAGTAGCCCCCGAGTAGCAGGGGAGCTACAGTGCCGCGCGCACGTCCCCGACTCGCGTGTTCCCGTGTCCCCACGACACGACACGACACACAAAACATCACCAGACACTGGGAATCCCTAGACGACACCTAGGGCTAGCTTCCTATTCAAATGGATTTCAAAATCTCACACGAAATGCCCATTGGGGCATTTCATCAAACACTTAACAACACACACTGATACGTGTCCAGAATGGACACGAAACGACACGAAAATTTGGGAAACCCTATTCCTATAGTTAGGCTAGGGTTAGGGCATTCCTAAAATAATTTTTACCAGATTTTAGGAGCTATGGGTAGGATTATACCTCAATGTGCACAAGCTCCCAAAAAACCTCAAAGGAATGATTCCTCAAACCACCCAAAGTCCTTCAAATTGTTTTCTCCCTGTCAAAATTTATTACCAACAGCAAGAACACAAGATTTAGAGCCTATTGCAATTTACTAGAGGGAAAAAGGACTTGAAATAAATTTATTATGAATTTATGAAGATGGAACTTACCCCCTTCTAAAAACTTGGATAAACCTTAAGAGAGAGGCTAGCCCTAATTCCTAGGAGAGTATTTATAGAGGGGGGGCTGTCATGTGGCCGGCCATAGGGCCCTAGGGCTAGGGTTTTGGCTAGTTGGTTGAGTCCTAATTGGTTTAAGTCATGATTATGACTTGTGACTTCACAAGCCCAAACCAATTCTAATGAACTTGAAATCACCAACTTAGGTCACACTAGGGTTTCGTAACCTAACCAAGATGTCTTGACCTAGGTTAGCCAATAGGACAGTTTTCTAGTCAATATGAGTCAAAATCTAAAACTGGCACAAATTAATTATACTAAAATCATCTAAAAATCACATTAATTATAATTAATAATAAAAAACCCAAAATAATTCCAAAATTTTGAAAATGACCAAAATACCCTCAAGCTAGAAAAGTGGCAGTGACAGGGAAGCTGGATTTTACAAAACCCTTCTTAACAAGACCCTTATTAAATATCCAAAAAAAAATTAAGATGAAGTTGTACTTTTCGAATTATATAGAAGTATGTATGTTAAAATTAATATAAATAGACCGTAATGAAATGTCAAACATCTAATGTCATCTCCAATGGAAATTTTTAAAATTGAGTTTCTATCATACTTGTCATTGTACTTTATGAAAGTTTATATCTTAGTTAGTAGAGTTTCTATATAAAAATTGCACTACTAAAATACAGCAATTTGGCGACGGCCAATTAGCGGCTTCTATCCGTCGGCTTCTATCAGTCGCTAATAGCGACGGACTAGCGACTAACTTGTGACGGACTACCGTCATAAAGCAATGAATAATTTTTTTTGTCAAAATTAGTCGCACTTCCGTCGCTAATTTGACGAAAAGTTAGCGACGGGATATGTCGCACATTTTGGCGGCAAATTACTAAAAAAATGGCGCGGACTATTAGCGACGGACTATCGACTAACATTCCGTCGGTAAACTACTGGGTATTTAGCGACGGATATATCCGTCGCCCATTCGTCGCTATAAATACTGTTGTCACGCCCCAGAACCAGAATACTGGAGAGCGGGGGCAGACATAGCCAGCTACGTATAATGGAATGGAATCCACACCGCTATACGGTCACGGCTGTCTAGATATGTGAGGGTTTCACTACAATCCATCAGTCTCTTAAGGTCATAAATAGCCTATTGTCTCAATCTCAACAAACTAATAGCAGTTACAAGATATCAGACCACCAAATACACAATAGTAAGGCGTCCCATACATTATATATTCGGAATGATCATGGAGCTAGTCGTTACAAAATGTGAGGACTAGCAAGAGTTCAGTCATACATGATCAACCCCCGGGGCTTGTCAATCATGTTACAGCCCGTAGGCAGACAGTAAGTAAGTACAATCGAGCTAACACTTGCTCGTCGGCTAAACGCCTCAAAAGAATAATTTACAATATTACAGTGGGAGAACAAAAGAAACCCACTCGATTCCCTGGTTACGTCTGGTGACCACCATCGGGCTGGAAAGCAGGGAGATCCTTTGGTGCTGCTCCGGTATCTGGCCATACAAAACCAGCTGGGTCAGACCCCAGAAAGAGCAAGTGCCACAAAGGAGGCTTCACTTAAGAACTAAAACCAACAAATCATTAGCATTCAACATGTAAGAAAAATAATAAGTAACACAGATTGAGGTTGTGCACTACCAATGCACTTATCCCAATCAGAGAAAATAATTAAGTGAGGCATCATTGACATAAAAGAACTGGAGAATCATGCTAAATAAAACATAGCTGGACAATATATGAAGAGAAAATGAAGGTACTATTCCGAAGCCAGGTTACAATCCTTAAACCAAACAAGGACCGAGATTGTAACCCTTCGCCTGAACAGAACTTAGTCTCTGATCATTTATTGCTAAAGGTGCCAATCATTAAGGTGAAAAGGAGAGAGATCAATGATAAAAGTGACAATGAAGAGTACAATCGTTATAGTAACAATCTGGAATGACAATCATTATAGTGATAATATGGAGTGACAATCATTCAATCATTCTGGTACAATCTTGTAATCAATCACTTCTAGACAATACTATACTGGACTAGACTCCATCCAAGCAATCACGGCCAATCATTGCCTACGGCTTTCTATATTAACTAACTAAGGTTATCACAATCCTAGTTACTAGCAAGATGCAATGAGATGCTCCAAGTAGTCACAGGCCCTGCAGCTATCCAGGTTATCCAGACGAACATTATAGTGACAATTTAGAGAGTACAATACATTAGAGTGACAATAGAGTTTAATCATTTAAGTGACAATGGCGGGTGCCCCACATAACAGTGGGCTGGAAATGTGCCCTACTCGTCGGCAGGCTACAAGTCCAAACATTTGCGGCCGGGATAACGGGATCGCCTGTAACTGGGGAACATCTCTTCATGTCTAATGAATTATACTAGTCATTAATCTTAGTCCATTTCAGTAGGTACTCCTGACCGTGGTACTCAGGAGTCTCCTCCTAGACATGATGTAAGACAGGACTGGATTATTTGTACAAGCACAATCGCCCACGGTGTCAGGATTAATTAAACAGGTCATGTCATGTCAGGTAGCCGTCGCAACAGCTGTTCAAGATATATCAGGTCAGGTTATCATGCCAAGTGTACTTTGTCAGGAGTGCACCACGACGGGCCACTATTATGTCATGTCAGGTTATTATGTCAGGAGTGCACCACTACGGGTCATTATCACGTCATGCTCAATTATCAATTCCAAACATATCAAGTGAATTCATGATTTTCAAGTTCAGGACAAAAGGCGTAAGGATATAAAATGGACGTTAAACATATAATAAAATATCAATATACAAGGCTATAGAAGATCCAGGGTAATCAGGCTACGCTCAGGTCAGGCTACGCTCAAGCCAGGCTACGCTCAGGCCAGGCTACGCTCAAGTCAGGCTACGCTCAGGTCAGGCTACGCTCAGGTCAGGCTACGCTCAAGTCAGGCTACGCTCAGGTCAAGCTACGCTCAGGTCAGGCTACGCTCAGGTCAGACTACGCTCAGGTCAGGCTACGCTCAGGTCAGGCTACGCTCAGGTCAAGCTACGCTCAAGCCAGGCTACGCTGATCAGGCCAGCGTATGCAAGACATACGCTTCCAAAAGGCAGCGTATGTACTCCATATGACTCCTCATCAAGGCAGCGTATGAGGTCCATACGACTCATCATCAAGGCAGCATATGAGGTCTATACGACTCCTCATCAAGGCAGCGTATGAGGTCCATACGACTCCTTGTCAAGGCAGCATATGCAAGACATACGCCTCCAAAAGGCAGCGTATGTACTCCATACGACTCCTCTTCAAGGCAGCGTATGAGGTCCATACGACTCCTCATCAAGGCAGCATATGAGGTCCATACGACTCCTCATCAAGGCAGCATATGAGGTCCATACGACTCCTCATCAAGGCAGCGTATGAGGTCCATACGACTCCTCATCAAGGCAGCGTATGAGGTCCATACGACTCATTGTCAAGGCAGCGTATGCAAGACATACGCCTTCAAAAGGCAGCATATGAGTCAGACTGCGCTGCGGTAAAGAGCGCGCGCAGCTCAGTGGCGCAAGCTAAAAAGCTTGCGCATACTGCTCACTGTCTTCTCCAAATCAGCAAGAACTCCATGGTTGAACCCAAAGCTTCACAATCCATAATTTGGTCAAAATAAGTCCAAATCCAACTTTTCAAATGTTAAAATTGGGTAGAATAAAATTCTCTACAACATGGAACCCTCAAAACTTGAAAACAAAGAAGTTTGATAGATCAAAACCACCAAAATCCGAAAATAACTAATTTCTAGATCTACAAAAATTAAAGCCTCAAAATGGAAAATAACAAGTTCTAATGTGTCTTAGAAACATGAGAAGCTAATAGAACAATAAAAAGGGGCTCTCTTGTGGAAGCAAGTTGCACTTGCCTAAGGGGTGTTCTTGGTTGGTGGTGGATTTAATAGAGAAGGAAGAAGGGTTAATGAGAAAGTGGAGGAGAGAGAAAAGTTAGGTGGGTTATAAAGGGGTATGGTGGTGGTAGGTAGGGGTTCACCCCTATGGTTCATAATGAACCAAGCAAACCAAACCAAGCCGAACCAATCCAGGAATAAACCAAGCCCAAATAAACCAATGAACCATTAAAACCAATTATACTATCAATGCCAATAAAACTAAGCCAATGCAAAATAAACCAAGATAACTAACCATGAATAAATAAAATATGGGTCCAAAATAAGTATACGTACACTAAATACGTATCACGAATTTAGGACATTACAACTGTACCCTAACTTAAATTGAACCGATGGGGAGGGAGATTTTTCATTTCCCTCTAAACGAACTCTCTCTTCCCCCTCTCTTCCTCCGACGATTTCTCTCCCTCCGTCGATCTCGCCGTTAAGCTCTCTTTCTTTCCCTCTCTCTCTATTTTAGGGTTTCGGGGGGGTGGCGGTCGGCTGTCGCCGTGGTCGGGGGAGAGGGGGGAGGGGAGGGGGTGTCACCCTCATTTTCTATATTTTCTCGTATTTCGTATTTATACTCGTATTTGGATTTTGGCATATATTTTTATTTTTCTCAACTTGTGGAATTTTGGTATTTCTCGTATTTTGGATTTTGTCATGGCTCGGTTTTAATTGGTTTGGATTGGTTTGGTTGGATTTAATAGGTATTGGATCACCTTAGCCTATGCTCCACCCTCAACACACCACATCTCATCCTCTTTATAATCCCCACCTACCACTCTCTCTCTTCATTGCCACCACCATTAATTTTCTTCTTCTTCTCCTTCTTCCACAACTCTCCACCCATAGGCAAGTGCACCTTGCCACCACATGAGAACACCATTTTATTTATCCATTTGCTAGTTTAGGACATGGTGATTAACATTAGAACTTGGTATTTTGAGATTTGGAGTCTCCATTGTTCTAGATCTAGGTTTTTCCTATTTTCGATTTTGTATGGTTTGATCTACTTTAGTTAGATTTTATGGGGTTTTGATGCTTCCATGTGGAAGAGCATTCAATTCCACCCTGATTAGAACTTTGGAAATTCGGATTTGGAGTTCGGATGGCCAAGTTTTGATGCTGTGTAGCCTTGGGTTCATCCATGGTGTTCTTGCTGTTTGGAGAAGACAGTAAGCAGTGGCAGAGCTTCTTAGCTTACGCCACACAGCCTTGAGTACGCTTCCTGTTGGAAGCGTGTCTCTTGCGTACGCAGTCTTGAGTACGCTTCCTGTTGGAAGCGTGTCTCTTGCGTACGCAGCCTTGGGTACGCTTCCTGTTGGAAGCGTGTCTCCTTGAGTGTGCGTGACTTTTCACCTACGCTGCTCTCTGTAGCGTGCGTGACTTTTCAACTACGCCGCTCTCTCAGCGTGCGTGACTTTTCACCTACGCTGCTCTCTGTAGCATGCGTGACTTTTCACCTACGCTGCTCTCTCAGCGTGCGTAACTTTTCACCTACGCTGCTCTCTCAGCGTGCGTGACTTTTTACGTACGCAGCTCTCCTGCGTGCGTGACTTTTACGTACGCTGCCTTGAGCGTGCCTTGGCACGCAGACTTGAGTGTGCCTTGGTACGCAGACTTGAGCGAGCCTTGCGTGCGTGACTTCTACGTACGCTGCTCTCCTGCGTGCGTGACTTTTACGTACGCTGCTCCCCTGCGTGCGTGCTTTTGTGCGTACGCTGCCCCTGACCCCCTTGCTTAACCCTTTGGTTCTTGGAGTATTGGTTTTATTTCTCGATTTGGTTTATCTTTTGTGGATTGAGTTTTTCTGAGATCTGTTCAACACAGCACGACTATCTTGACCCGACACGGCCTAACACGATTTTTAAGTAATTGTTTATGACTAGGACGGTTTTCGGATTTTCTGTGAATTATGATCCTGGTATTCTCTGATCTCCTTGGTAGTGACCCAGTGGTGTGCACACCTAACTTGTAACTTGTAACAAATCCTTGTGACTTGATAACTTGATAGTGGCCCGTGGCGGCACACTCCTGACTTGACTTGACTTGATAACTTAATTTGACCTGCCTTGACACCGTGGGTGGTTCTTTCTTGCTTGCTTGTGTAATCCACTTGTCTTGTCTTGCATCTTGCCTAGGATGTGACTCCCTGATTCCCACGGTCAGGGATTCATATTAAATCTGGCTAGGTTAATGACTAGATTGAACCAAATAGTTCATAGAGAATTTTCCAGTTACCTGTTGCCCCTTTGGTCCCGGCCTTATATATATACATACATGTGATTTATTGCTATCCGTCGAGATGAGCGCACTTCCAGCCCGCCGTCGAACATGGTACCTTAGGACACATGTATTTTACTACAGTGTGTCTGCTATATCCTGCTATCTTTTCCTTTTCTTGCTGGGATCACTCAGGTAGTAACAAACAGGTAACCGGACTTGGAATTCTCATTGCATCTTGCTAGTAATTAGGCCTGTGATAACCCTAGTTAGTTAAAGTAGTAAGCCGTAGTACTTGCTTGGCCGTGATTGATTGGATGGAGTCTAGTCCCGCTTGTCCTGTCCTGATCCTGTACAAGGTCATGACATGACATGATTACTCGTATTTTACCTTAATCATGATTAATTACAGGACCTGATTTCTTGTATTTTATCTTGCCGATAAATGGTGGAAGAAACCAAGTTCCGTTCAGACGAAGGGTTACAACCCCGGTCCTTGTTTGGTTTACGGGTTGTAACCTGGTTATCTGAATAGTCCCATGGTTATCTCATCGTATATCACCTGCCTGGTTTCTCCTTAATAATTGTCTTCATTATGTAATTTTTTTTTATGTTCTGATATGCTGGCTTTTGTTCTTATTTCTTGGCCTCCTTTGTGGCACTTGCTCTTTCTGGGGTCTGACCCAGCTGGTTTTGTATGGCCAGATACCGGAGCAGCAGCGAAGGATCTACCTGCTTCCCAGCCCGATGGTGACCACTAGGCGTAACCAGGGCAACAAGTGGGTTTTCTATTTTGTTTCGCTCACTCTATTATAAAATTATTCTTTTGAGGCGTTTAGCCGACGAGCACCTGTTTAGCTCGTGCACTTTACTTCTGTCTGCCTACGGGCTGTAATCATGATTGGCAACTCGAGGTTGATCATGTATGACTTAACTCTGGCTAGTCCTTACATTTTGTACGACTAGCTTCATGATCATCTGGATATGTAATGTTTGGGACGCCTTACAATTGTATATTTGGTGATCTAGTATCTTGTGATTATTATTAGTTGGTTGAGATTGAGACAATATGATAATTTATGACCCTAAGAGACTGATGGCTTGTAGATAAACCCTCACATATCTAGACAGCCGTGACCGTATAGTGAGATGGATTCCATTTCATTATACGTAGCTGGCTATGTCTGCCCCCGCTCTCCAGTATTCTGGTTCTGGGGCGTGACATGGTTTAAGTGGTGGCCCATGCAGGTCTTGTCAATCAAGAAATGTGAGGGTTTACCGGATAGATGTCTCAATCTGTACTCGCTTTTGATCTCCACTCGTATCTTCTTATCTCCTTGGATCCCTGACTTGATAATATGCTTGCATCATTGTTCTATCCTGGTCCTTCCTTAATATCCCTGATGGCATTGCTTCTGTGACATCGTTCCTTTTGATCAGCCAGAAGGAGCTCAGCCGGCAGCCCAGCAACAACAAGAAGATCAAGATCAGTCCTCAGCAGCCGCCTCTCGAGCCATGCCTTCTGGAGAACCAGTGCCCCCAGTTCAGCCAGTCCAGCCAGTAGAGCCTGATGATGGCACTTTGGAAGGTCTTATCAGATCATTGTTAGCTTCTCAAGATCGCCGAGGTGATGCATTGTACCAGTGTCACGACCCGCACCCACTGTGAGGGTACGAGAACGTGACAACACCCAGCCTACGCCGCAGTGTCGGCGGTAGAACGCTGTCCTAGGTCACAACATCTAACAAAATATAATGTCAGGCAGTTTATACTCCCCGAATGGGGGTGACATAGCAGAATGTAAACTCAATCACAACTAAGGAAGAAGAAGTACGATATGATATAGAACTCAAAATGAAGTACAGATAATCAGAAGAGTTTAGTGTCTAAGATAACATCTCAGAAAATATCCCGAATTACAGAGTCTCAACTACAATATGAAAGAATATATATATCTCAAAACAACAAATGAAAGTCAAAAACAATGCTGAAAAGAAAGATAAAGCCTAGCTGACTAGCCTAGACTATGGGAGTAGTATCCTGAACTGTAGCTGGGTCCTCCAGAGGAGCCAGGTCGCAGGTGTCGTCTAAGCCTGCTCCGTAATAGGTGGTACAAAGGGCCTCATCCTCATCCTCTGTAATATTTTCAACAGGTCCAGTCAGGACAGGAGCGAGCACAGTACATCTCATGCAGTTCATATCAAGGCAGGAAATATAAAGCAAGCAATAGAGTAAGATACATGAAACGCTGTAAGAAGATGTACATGAAAACAGGAGAGATATTTGATAACTGGAAATATATACATGATAAGTAAGAACTGTAAGTGACTAGTGATGTAGAGTACGAGATGGCATGTAATTGGCTTAGGTTGTACATGATGAACATGAAAAGTAACAGAGTGTACATGATGGTAAATCACATGACCATTTATACTCACCCCTATCCACAATCAATACACAAGTATCCAGTCTAGTTACGTTACGTACATGATGTTTTGGTTACACAGGAAACACATAAGGAAACATGAGCGTACATGAAAGAACATGAAAGTACATGAACGTACATGAAAGAACATGAGAGAACATGAGTGTACATGAATAACGCAGAAACAAGGAATACATGATGTACATGAAACACATGTCATAAAGTATCCGATGCGCCCGCTAAGGGGGATAACATCCCAAGAAGAGATCCATATAGTACCAATCCGTGATGATAACGTGACAGCATCAAGTAAAAGTAATCTAGAGCGAGAATATAAATCGTGACAAGTATGAAACGATCAGAGAATGTACTCGCCTGGTATCTGAGTGTCCGATATGAAAGCACTGTCCGAGGAGTGGTGTCTGGCTCCTAATCAGAACAGCACAAGTCACAACAAGTCCAAAATGGTATAATAAAGTCCTACTATGCATTCTACATGATTATAGGTCAATCTAGGCCAAAGTCAACTCTTGGTCAACTCTGGTCAACCCTAGAAGTCAAACTAGGTCATCCAAGTCTAAACTAGGCTATCAAGTCTAAACTAGTCTATACTAGGTCTAATAAAGCTATACTAGGTTAATCAAGACTAATCTAGGCAATGCCATGCCAAGCCTATCAATACACAACTCTACACAAGGTTATCTAGCCTATAGCCTACTAGACACATCTACCAAGATATCCTCTATAGCTAATCAATACACAAATGGTATATATATATTCCAATAGAATATACCCATATGCTATCTATACATATCACCACACAACCATATATAACATCTAGGCCTACATATGGAAATAACATAGAAAATATATATATATACATATACATATGGCCACCTATAGGTACACCACACATATCATCATATATGTATAATTCCTATATATATGTGTGTCCACATATATCCACAATACATTGTATATATATTTGGGTATATATACCTATACATTACACACATATACACATCTAGATATTCATACATTATATATATATATATATATATATATATATATATATATATATATATATATATATATATATATATATATATATATATATATATATATATATATATATATATATATAACTCAACATACATATATATATATAGGCAACAATTCACATATTAAATATGTATACCTATCACATACATAAATTTAACTTTATGAAGACTAGGAATTTATATAGAGAGAATGAGAGAGAGGGTGCATTTGTGTGTATATGAAATTGTGTGTGTGTGTGTGTGGTAAAACAATGTGCAGGAATTACCAAAAACAGTGAAAGAGAGGGAAAGCAGTGTGTGTCATGTGAGTGCACACATAGGAAAATCAGTGAGCATACATAGTGTGTGAAAGTAAGGTTTGTGACAGGAAAACAGAGAGTGATATATCATGGAGGGTGTGTGTGTGAAGCAAATAAGAGGACAGCAGTATACAACCAACTCCCTGTCAAAACCAAGCCAAGCCACACTCAATTGAGTGAAAGCTCAAACTCAAAATCAGAATTCATATTCAGTTATGTCAAGCCCCAACCTACATTTCAGTTTTCATGAATTTCTCAGTTTTAAAGTAACCACAAAACTCAATCCTTATTTCAGTTTTAACCTACATTCATTGATTCAAGGCTCAGGAATTTAACAGTGTAATCTCAGTTAACACATAAGGATTTTATTCTCAGTATTTAACAGCCTATTCAATGCAACACCAAACCTATAAAACAGCAACCCAACATATATTTCTTTTCCAGTTCTAAAACAACCATAAAACTCAGTTTCAGGTTGTAATGAGGACCAATCTCAGTTTACATTTCATTAGGAAATCTCAGATTTCCCAACATACAACCCAATTCTCAGTCCCAGTTTTTACCCATAGAACATATATAACAAACAACCACAATTTCAGTTAAATCTCAGTTCAGTTCTTTGTCAAGGAAAGGGAATACACATTCCCAGTTTTCAATTTGAAAATCTCAGTTTTCTCATGATGAGTTCAACTCAGTTTTTAACATGTTAAAACTCAATTCTCAGCTTAAACAACATTCTCAGGTATTGTACAATCAGGTTTCATTTTATTCCTTTTTTTTATTTAACACAAACTCAGTTTTAGGGAATTAGTTCTCAGCTGACAGTTTACAGGGAAATAAATCAATCAATGCATCAACCCTCTTCATTCGAAAACCAACACATGGTCAAAATTCCTATTCTCAAACCAAAACCCATTTGAATTTAAATACTTCCTTAATTTATACTAGCAATTATGTGGAAAACAATTGAAAATGAAAACATGTATTGAATATGATCAAAAATGTTCAGGAAACCTGAACCCAATGTATCAGGACAGTATCCATTAATCATGCTATAACCGAATCCAATTTCCACACTACAAAACCTAAACTAACATGTAAACTAATTCAACATATATCATAAATCATGTTGGAATCTAATTTAGCAAATTAAAACACAATTTAAATCATTAAACTAGGAATTAAACACTGAAACAACCATCCAGACTGCACACGCACAGAACCAAACACTACATCGTACACGTGTTCACCGTATTCGTGGACACGACACGACACGAATTAGGACACGTGCTCGTGCACACGTGTACGCCTACACTAGGGCTACACACTCGTGTGCCTGAGACGTGTCCAAGTGAGTCGTGTCGAGAGAAATCACAGCGTATCAGCACGGATTTTCCCGTGTGCACAGTTCAGTGTATGACCAGTGCACGTGTCCTCGTGTCCTCGATACGACACGAGGTGTCGTGAGATTTTGGGGGAGTGTGCGCAGACACTGCCCCCGTGTCCACACAAATTTTCACGTGTCCAAGTGCACTGTGCAATGTGTACGAGATACGTGTGAGCAGGACACAGTACACTGCTGTGCATAGCGTGTTCGTGTCCAATTTGGACACGAATACGACACAGTCTCGTGCTCAGTGCTAGGGTTATATGATCTACACCTATAGGGCTAGAAATTTGATCAAATAGTTTTCGAAAATAAAAACATTTTGTTCACAGAGGCAATACATCAAACACTTCAATATTAACCTAGATACGTGTCCGATACGGACACCAAACCCAATCTATTTCCTACCAAACTTAGCCTATAGGTCCCTGGTACCTAGATGCATGCATTCATGAAGAGAAATCACAATATTACTAGGTTTTAGGGCATGTTACCTATTGAGTGAAAACTCAATGAAAACCAAGGTGGGGGGTTCCTCTTCAAATGATGATGCCAAAAGCTTGTGCAACCTTGCTAGCTAGCTTCCCTTAGCATCCTCAATGGTAGGGAATCCCAATGCAAGAAGTTTGGCTCAATTTGGAGTTGATTTGGATATTTGGGGAGAAGTTTAGGGAAGAACACAAAAGAGGCAAATAAAATGAATTAAAATTGGTGCAAATGATTAATGGGATGTATTTATAGGGGGTGGAGATGTGTGTTGGCTGCCATTAAGTTAGGGTTAGGGTTTAGGATGAGTGGCTAAGGTTTCTCCAACAATTTCTAGGCAATCTAATGGCTCACAATTAAAGTAACATCCTTTAACCTTTAGCATAAAATATCTCTTCTAATAAATATCTAGATATTACACTAATGTGATTACTTAATGAAACCCTCTAACTTAGTCTCTAGGGTCATGATTAACAATCTAGATTAGGCTAACTTCTAGGTCAAGTCTCAACAATTTAACTAACACATATATAATTCACAATTTCACAAAAGTGTCAAAATGACCAAAATACCCCTAGGCTTAAAAGTAGAAATTTGAAATCCTAAACACATGATTAGGTCTCATTGGTCATGATTAGTCTTCTAGGTCATGTATGACTAAGGTTACACTAGCAAAACACAAATTTCACATTTCACTCAATTAAATAGTTTTACAATAACTAAAAATTACCAAAAAATCATATCATGACTAAAATCAATTATTTTAATGATTTAAAATACAAAAATTCAAATTTACCCTTATTTTGGAAAAGTGGGTGTTACAACCAGGCAGTACAAGATGCTCTGAACGGAAGTGGTCCTCGAGGGAATACTGCGGTCAACAACTTCAAGTGCCTGAACCCTCCATTCTTCGACGGCACCGAGGATGCTATTGCTGCAGATGCCTGGCTACAGGACATTGAAGTTATCTTGGAGGCAGCCAGGACTCCTGAAGCAGAGAAGGTGGCGATGGTACGCCTGCAGTTACTAGACCTAGCCCGCAGCTGGTGGGCTATGCAAGCAGCGAGTTTGGGTACGCCTGTCATGTGGGTGGTATTCAGTGATATGTTCCAGATCAAGTACTTCGACGCAGTGGCTAGATATGACCTACAGGCCAGGTTTAGTAATCTCAGGCAGATGAGCAGGACGGACGACGGATATGCGGCCGAGTTTTCAAGGTTGAGTCGGTTTGCTCCCACCTTGGTGGCAACCGAGCTAGACAGAGCACAGCGATTTCAGCAGGGGCTCCACTTGGAGATCATATTGGCAGTAGAGCAGTTCGAGCACAGAACTTTTGATGCCGTCTTGCGAGCAGCGAGGAGGCATGAGTACACTTCCCGAAGGATAGCAGACATGACCGGAGGTCGGAAGCGGTCTCACGGCCAGATGACCCAGTCTTCAGCACCAGCCTCGACAGCTAGGGCCTTGACCATTGGAGCTACGAGGACGGATTCGGTTACGTCGGTTCAGCATTCAACCCCGACGTACCCGCAGCAGCAGAAGCAGAAGCAGTCTTCCGCAATGGGTTGCACTCATTGTGGGAAGCCAGGGCACGTTGTTTCGAAGTGCCGTAGAGCACAGGGATTGTGCTTGGTTTGTGGTTCGCCAGGCCACATGGTAGGATCTTGTCCGTTCAGAAACAGATCATCGTCAACAGTAACTAGTCCCTCGGTTATGGGACCAGCACCAGCACCAGAACCTGCTCCAGTTTACCAACCACAGCAGTTCCCGTTCCTGGGTCCATTGCCAACTCAGGCCCAGGCCTTTCAGCAACAGAGGCCACAACAGTTCGCCCTGGCCCAGGCCCAGATCCAGAATCGGCAGAGAGGTATCTGTGTCTTGTTGTCTTGCTTTCCAGCGTCGTTATGCGGGACACATGTCATGTTTCATGTATCCTAATTACAACGGTATATCCCGGGCCCGAGTCATTTCCTAGATCATTCGAAAGGGTTGGTACCAATAGCCTTTAACCTTTTTCGTATGAGAAAAGGCTCGTGTCCCTGTTTGACCAAAGAGAGAGACCTCAAGCGCAAGACTATCAGTTTACTTCGTGTTGCTTGAGTTCATCGCTCCTTGGGGGACTCAAACTTGGAGTGTGAGGATGATATCCGATCACGTTATCCCTACCTATTTGACTCGTGAAGTATAATGTCTTCCTTATGCCTTGCGCTCTTCATTCCTTGATTGCATGTATGATTGTATGATTGAATTGCTTAGCGTAGTTGTTGGTGCATAGTGTAGCTTGCCGTGACAATCTCTAGCTCCTTGATTAAATTTCGAGGAAGGTGGGTAGAGTTGTCACCCTCAGTTTTTGTATTTTCCCGTATTTCGTATTTATACTCGTATTTGGATTTTGGCATGTATTTTTATTTTTCTCAACTTGTGGAATTTCGGTATTTCTCGTATTTTAGGTTTTGTCATGGCTCGGTTTTAATTGGTTTGGATTGGTTTGGTTGGGTTTAATAGGTATTGGATCACCTTAGCCTATGCTCTACCCTCAATACACCACATCTCACCCTCTTTATAATCCCCACCTACCACTCTCTCTCTTCATTACCACCACTATTAATTTTCTTTTTCTTCTCCTTCCTCCACAACTCTCCACCCATAGACAAGTGCACATTGCCACCACATGAGAACACCATTTTATTTGTCCATTTGCTAGTTTAGGATATGGTGATTAATATTAGAACTTGGTATTTTGAGATTTGGAGTCTCCATTGTTCTAGATCTAGGTTTTTCCTATTTTTTGTTTTGCATGGTTTGATCTACTTTAGTTGGATTTTATGGGTTTTTGATGCTTCCATGTGGAAGAGCATTCAATTCCACCCTGATTGGAACTTTGAAAATCTGAATTTGGAGTTCGGATGGCCAAGTTATGATGCTGTGTAGCCTTGGGTTCATCCATGGTATTCTTGCTGTTTGGAGAAGACAGTGAGCAGTGGCAGAGCTTCTTAGCTTATGCCATGCAGCCTTGAGTACGCTTCCTGTTGGAAGCGTGTCTCTTGCGTACGCAGCCTTGAGTACGCTTCCTGTTGGAAGCGTGTCTCTTGCGTACGCAGCCTTGGGTACGCTTCCTGTTGGAAGCGTGTCTCCTTGAGCGTGCGTGACTTTTCACCTACGCTGCTCTCTGTAGCGTGCGTGACTTTTCACCTACGCTGCTCTCTCAGCGTGCGTGACTTTTCACCTACGCTGCTCTCTGTAGCGTGCGTGACTTTTCACCTACGCTGCTCTCTCAGCGTGCGTGACTTTTCATCTATGCTGCTCTCTCAGCGTGCGTGACTTTTCACGTACGCAGCTCTCCTGCGTGCGTGACTTTTACGTACGCTGCCTTGAGCGTGCCTTGGTTCACAGACTTGAGTGTGCCTTGGTACGCAGACTTGAGCGAGCCTTGCGTGCGTGACTTCTACGTACGCTGCTCTCCTGCGTGTGTGACTTTTACGTACGCTGCTCCCCTGCGTGCGTGCTTTTGTGCGTACGCTGCCCCTGACCCCCTTGCTTAACCCTTTGGTTCTTGGAGTATTGGTTTTATTTCTCGATTTGGTTTATCTTTTGTGGATTGAGTTTTCCTGAGATCTGTTCAACACAACACGATTTGTAACAAATTTTTGTGACTTGATAACTTGATAGTGGCCCGTGGCGGCGCATTCCTGACTTGACTTGACTTGATAACTTAATTTGACCTGCCTTGACACCGTGGGTAGTTCTTTCTTGCTTGCTTGTGTAATCCACTTGTCTTGTCTTGCATCATGCCTAGGACGTGACTCCCTGATTCCCACGGTCAGGGATTCATATTGAATCTGGCTAGGTTAATGACTAGATTGAACCAAATAGTTCATAGAGAATTTTTCAGTTACCTGTTGTCCCTTTGGTACCGGCCTTATATATATACATACATGGGATTTGTTGCTATCCGTCGAGATGAGCGCACTTCCAGCCCGCCGTCGAGCGTGGTACCTTAGGACACATGTATCTTACTACAGTGTGTCTGCTATATCCTGCTATCTTTTCCTTTTCTTGCTGGGATCACTCAGGTAGTAACAAACAGGTAACCGGACTTAGAATTCTCATTGCATCTTGCTAGTAATTAGGCCTGTGATAACCCTAGTTAGTTAAAGTAGTAAGTCGTAGTACTTGCTTGGCCGTGATTGATTGGATGGAGTCTAGTCCCGCTTGTCCTGTCCTGATCCTGTACAAGGTCATGACATGACATGATTACTCGTGCTTTACCTTAATCATGATTAATTACAGGACCTGATTTCTTGTATTTTATCTTTCCGATAAATGGTGGGAGAAACCAAGTTCCGTTCAGACGAAGGGTTACAATTCCGGTCCTTGTTTGGTTTACGGGTTGTAACCTGGTTATCTGAATAGTCCCATGGTTATCTCATCGTATATCACCTGCCTGGTTTCTCCTTAATAATTGTCTTCATTATGTAATTATTTTTTTTTATGTTCTGCTATGCTAGCTTTTGTTCTTATTTCGTGGCCTCCTTTGTGGCACTTGCTCTTTCTGGGGTCTGACCCAGCTGGTTTTGTATGGCCAGATACCGGAGCAGCAGCGAAGGATCTACCTGCTTCCCAGCCCGATGGTGACTACTAGGCGTAACCAGGGCAACGAGTGGGTTTTCTATTTTATTTCGCTCACTCTATTGTAAAATTATTCTTTTGAGGCGTTTAGCCGACGAGCACCTGTTTAGCTCGTGCACTTTACTTCTGTCTGCCTACGGGCTGTAATCATGATTGGCAACTCGAGGTTGATCATGTATGACTTAACTCTGGCTAGTCCTTACATTTTGTACGACTAGCTTCATGATCATCTGGATATGTAATGTTTGGGACGCCTTACAATTGTATATTTGGTGATCTGGTATCTTGTGATTATTATTAGTTGGTTGAGATTGAGACAATAGGATAATTTATGACCCTAAGAGACTGATGGCTTGTAGATAAACCCTCATATATCTAGACAGCCGTGACCGTATAGTAAGATGGATTCCATTTCATTATACGTAGCGGGCTATGTCTGCCCCCGCTCTCCAGTATTCTGGTTCTGGGGCGTGACAGGGGGGTCGGGGTGGGGGAGGGATGGGTGGGGGTGGGGGAGGGATGGGTGGGAGGATGGGTGCTGTCGGGGAGGGGGGATCGGGGGGTACGTGGGGGAGGGGGTCGGGGAGGGCGTGTTGTCGGGGATGAGGGTCGGGGAGGGGGTGGTGGGGGATGGGGGGTGGGGTGTGGGTGCTGTCGGGGAGGGGGTTCGGGGAGGTGGGGTCGGAGGGTACGTGGGGGAGGGGGTGCTGTCGGGGAGGGGGTGGGAGAGGGGGTGGTGGGGTGGGGAAGGGGGTGGGGGTTGGTTGATGTCGGGGAGGGGGGTGCTGTCGGGGAGGGGGGTAGGGGAGGGGGGTGGTGGGGTGGGGGAGGAGGGGTGGGGGGTGGTGGGGTGGGGGAGGGGGGTGGGGGGTGGGTGCTGTCAGGGGTGGTGCTGTTAGGGAGGGGAGGTCGGGGAGGGGGTGGTGGGGTGGTGGAGGAGGGGTGGGGGTGGGTGCTGTCGAGGAGGGGGGGTGGGGGAGGGGGTCGGGTAGGGGTCGACACACGGCACACACACTTATATATATATATTCGGCACCACACACACACCCACACACACACACACACACACACATATATATATATATATATATATATATATATATAGGAAAACTTAGATGGTAAAACTTTTGAATTTCGAAAACCAACTAGCATATGTGCACGTGCCTTACACGTATTTTAACATTTCTTAATTAGTTTAGGAAGACCAAAGGGTAGTCTTCCTAATTACTAAGTTGTCCTTATTAAAATTAATGAACTATTTTTAATTAGTATAAGTATGTAAGGGTATTTTCGAAATTCAAAGTTTTACCATCTAAGTTTTCCTATTTTATATATATATATATATATATATATATATATATATATATATATATATATATAAATATATATATATATATATATATATATATATATATATATATATATATATATATATATTTGGCACACACGGCACACACACACATATATATAATTCGATAATGTCCGATACCGATACCGTTTGGCATGTCCCGGTATCGGTATCGGACTATTCTTATGAGTATCGAAATCGATATCGGTATCGGACCATTCCTATGAGTATCGGTATCGGACTATTCCTATGAGTATCGAGATCGGACTATCCCTATGAGTATCGACATCGGAGCCTAACCCTAATCCTATATGAGTATTGGTATCGGGCTGTATTAAACTTGTATGATTGATAAAAACTTTGATCTTGTGGTCCAGCAAATAATCAGCTGTATTAAGCATGTATGTGTTAGGAGCTAAATATTTTATTATTCTCTATTGCATGTATTTTCTTAATATTGGAGATATCCTCTTAACTTTTGCACGTGTCACATGACATGCTATATTATACATTTCTTGTATTGTAATTTTCTTTATGAACTACTAGTATCTTCTTTATTTCCATCAAGTTAATAGTTTATATTAGTTTCACCACTTAGACGAAGATGACATACTACGTTGCGCAATTATGAGCACGGATACTGATACATATACGATACATATATAGGATACAATCATTTTCAAATGGATACAAATGTAGTTACCTATGTTGTACTGTTACACCCTTATATGCCATAAACCTGAGGGAGGGTATGTACTGGATACAAATGGATACAAACATTTTCAAAACGATAAAACATTTTCAAATGGAGTTTGAATGTTTGTGTTTAAATATTGAATATTTGTGTGTTTTATGTGAACAATTTGAAGGAAGAGATACTATCTCCGTTCGTCAAACAAGAGCCGGTGACTGTTAAGGAGGAGGTGTTACCAAAGGTCGAGGTCAAGGAAGAACCGATGACCATCAGGGAAGAGATTGCTCCCAAGGTTGAAGTTAAGGAGGAGCCACCGTCAGAGAGTAGTAGCATCGGGACTGACCCTCATGTCCCTACAGAAGACCTCAACCAGATTGAGCCTTGTATGCAAAGTGGATGAGAGAATGGTACATGCCTCAACGCAATTATGATCCCTGGCTGTGAGGATTCATCGTCTGACTTGCGGTCTTTGCTGAGGCCAAAGTCGATTTTCCTTTTTATTGAATATTGAATATTTGTGTTTAAATATTTAATATTTGTGTGTTTTGTGTGAACAATTTGAATGCTTGGAATATTTGTGTGTTGGAATTGTTTGTGTGTTTTGTATATTGGAATTGTGTATATTGAAATTGCTTGGAATTATTTATGTGTTTTGTATATTGGAATTGTGTATATTTGGAATGCCAAGTTTTATGCTATTTTTTTTTAAAAAAATTCTCAGCTACCGACGGACTGGCGACCACTTTCCAATGGACTATCCGTCGCTAACTGGGGGATTCCCAGTTAGCGACGGATGCGCGACTAAAAGCCGACGGGTAATCCGTCGCCAAGGTCCTGGAATTATGAAAGATATCCAGAAGCCTGTCGACGGATTATCCGTCGCTATTCCGTCGCTAATCCGACGAGGTTGGTGACGGATTAGCGACGAATTTAGCGTATCAGAAATCCTCTGATACGCGTGTAACGACAGTTTAGCGACGAATTTTTCATCGCAAAACTTTGCTATATAAAAATTTCAAACTGTCGAAGTTGACGGAAAACCATCGGCTAGCCATCGCTAACTGTTTTGATGTAGCCAACGGTAATCCGTCGCTATGTAGTCGCTAAGCGACGGACTAGCGACGGATTTAATTTAGCGACGAGGTTATTCCCGACGGATTTTTTCAGCCAGTATCCGTCGATAATGTCAATTAGCGACGGATAGTGTCACGCCCCGATCCCGGAGGATCGAAAACTAGCCACTGGACGTGATGCCGTACAAGTCTAGATTGTACTTGTACAAGGCAAAACCATTACAGTTCCTGGTAATTCTCAGAAGACATCGACAATACAGCAGAACCAAGCAGATAAATTGAAGTCACACAAGATATTGAAGAAATGTATCTCTTTTATTGATAATCATAATTTAATTACAAGACTTGCAGCGGAATACAGAGTTTACAACTGATTACAAGACTTTTTGAGTAGCCAACTGAATGTATACACTTGCCCTTTAGGCTACAAATGAATATACCGACTTCTTTACAATGAATTTACCAATAAGGCTACACTCTCACTGGTACAACTGAGTTCCCATGTTCCATACATTATGTCCTGTATAGCAGAAGACATCGTCTTGAAAGAAGAGCTTCTGCACACCCATCCGATTCATCGATGCCAAGCACTGATTCACAGGATTCCCTCCCAGCAAACACCTGTAATATTGCCCACAACGTGGGTCAGTACATCATCAATGTACTGGCGAGCGGTGGTGGCCCAACTCACCTAAGAAGACAACACTAAGTAATCATGTTATAGAACATTATTAACAGTGGTCTTTCTCGTTGCCTTAGGGTCAATTTCATGTTATAGCCGACAAGAAGTAAAGCATGCAAATCTCATAGCCAACATAATTTAAAGCATACTGTTATCACACTTTGGTGATTCTTACCCACGGTCGTGTAGCCATCCCTGTACATTTATAA
>JANAVB010031417.1:9883771-9886271 GCA_029216955.1 Iris pallida | reverse complement strand
CCCGAATGGAAATCGGGGTTGTAGGGCGCCGGTATCGCGCGTACCATTGCGTATATTGAAATATTCAAGATATCGGCAATGGACGTATCATGGACTAGACGTCCACTTACTTAGGTTTTGATAGGTAATATATCTATAGGCTAGTACCTTACTACCCTAGGGAGCACGGGTCAAAATAACAAGCGTTGGTAGGCTAACTAGGTTTCACTAGGTTAGGAATTACCTTAGAAAAGGTTAAATAGGAATTGGCCTACGGCCAAGATTTGAGTTCGAAGTCCAAGATGGACTTGGATATGGGTTGTGAGGGTGGTAATAGTTAGAATAGTCGCCTAGACCTAGTCTTGACCCCGGTGACCACGATTGACTTTTAGACCAAAGTCAACTATGGGTCAACACTTTACCCAATTTAGTCCCAAATTCCATTAGACTTGTGTAGTAGACCAAAAGTCAATATTAGTCACCAATGACCTAGGATTGACCTAGAGTTGACCGGAGTTGACCAGAGTTGACCAGTTGACCA
Source organism: Iris pallida (assembly GCA_029216955.1). NCBI lineage: Eukaryota > Viridiplantae > Streptophyta > Magnoliopsida > Asparagales > Iridaceae > Iris > Iris pallida. The sequence goes on along the minus strand of JANAVB010031417.1, from coordinate 9,885,751 downwards.
AAAGTCAACTGTAAGTTAACCGTTGACTCAAATCGACCTAGATTAATTCTGTTTGATTGCATTGACCCAGTATGATAGCTAGACCTAATATGACTTAGGTTGACCTCGTACGTCTAGTTTGACGTGTCTTGACCTAGAATAACTAATAAGATTTAAATTGTCTTGACTTTAATTCCTAAACGTAGTATTGATACGTCTTGTTCTATAGGTCCTCGAGACGCTGCATTTGCTCCAGTTGACATATCATACCATATTACAGGCGAGTACATTCTGACACTTTTCCATTTACGATGATTGTTATTATTCATGTAATTAGTGTAGATATGCTTGTTCTCGACACATTGGTCACAACGGATTGGTATTCATGGATCCCGAATGAGATGTTTTCCTCGTTATCTTGGTATATCTTGTGCAAGCTCCCTTGTAGTTCTTGTACAGTATATGGACACCGATTCTCGAGGAGACTTGCTCCCTTCTCGTAGAATCCAGTGTCATAACGTGTCTTGCTTGGATCCACCCTACCAGTCGGGACGGGAAGCACTAGTGTAGACATGTGGTCATTATCCACCTTGTTATCTTGTAGACCTTGTGAGTGTTAATCATACACTCCACGTATGATAACCAGGCCAGTAGACCTTATGCAGACCCAAGCCGGCCACATGTTGAAACTAGTACTCACACACCTAGAGATATGATTCTTGATTCTTGTACATGCCATGATCAGTTTACTTGCCTTGTTCTAGCTCTAGTTTTACAGCTTACCTTGCCATGATACTCACATGTAATTCCATGATTTTCTTGTATATACTCTCATTTACTGACTTATAGTTTTTGTCATATCTTGTGAACTGTTGTTAGTAGATTGTACTCGTTCCATCCTGACAGGATATGTTGAAATATTACAGATGCTGACGAGGGAGATTATTGTACCTACTACGGTCCAGATGACGTAGTGGGCGTAGACTTGGAGACTTGGTCCAGCAGGGCTTAGCTCCGCCTGACGAGACCTTACCACTTGCTTAGTTAGAGTAGGTCTTTTATACTGGACTTTGTCTCCAGCTACTTTGAGACTGTTATTACTATGGATTGTATTAGAGACTTGGACTTGTATATATTCTTGTGTTGGACTTGACAGGTTATTATTTTATTATCGTCTTGTTGTCTTTATCTTTCAGTCTTTACTTGTATCTTAGAGTTGTGATGAGTACTCATAATATCATTGCTTGTCCTCCGTTCGGAGTTGACCATATTCTCGACAGGTTTTTGATATATAATATAAACTGTTTAGAGTAGAAAAACCTACAGCGTTCCCGCCATTTTTACGGTGAGGGCTGGGCGTTGTCACGTGCACGTGCCCTTACAGCGGGTGCGGGTCGTGACACGTTTTAGTGGTAGCCCACGCAGGTCCTGTAGTCGCAATTAGTGCAATGTCGTGGCGGCACTCGTCTTAGAGTGTTGACTACGAGCATGTGTTACACATAGGAGGTAGTAGGCTAAGAGTACTCAATCACAGTAGGACCTTTCCTTGCTTATCTTGCTTACCGTCTTTGATATTGATTTACTGCATTCTAGCTGTCCTCCTTTGATATGCCTTCATGTGCCATATTGATATCTTCTTTTTAATTTGTCTCCAGGATAGTTATGACTCACTCTCCTGGTGAGGAGCACGGGAAGACGGAGAGGTCTGCCACCTCTGGGGGCAGGCTCCGGTCACTTCCCCTGCAGATGGACTTCTGTTGGGGCTCTCGGGGGTACTCCTCCAGCTACCTCGATGACAGTCCCTGGGGTTGCGGGTGCTCTTCCCGTAGTACCGGGAGCTGTCGGGGGCGCTCTTCCTCCTCCTGCGCAGCGGATTCCTCCGCCAGTTGCAGACGTACTTCCAACTCCACCTCCTCTGCCTACAGATATGGGGCAGATGCTTACCTTCCTCCAGCAGATGCTGGAGACTCAGAGAGCCAGGCCGAGGCTCAGCGAGGCAGA